>MU130785.1:0-120407 GCA_015039435.1 Imleria badia
CTTGTTTCCCAGGAGCCGGTCAGTTCCTCGTTTCAATGTATCCGCCACAATGACTTGAGATTCTATTTTCTCTTAGACTTTGTATGCGGGCACTGTCCGTTTCAACATCTTACTCGGCGCAACCAAACCCGAATCCGAGGTCACACAGAAAGAAATCGAGGCAGCCTGCCGTGATGCAAATATTTTGGATTTCATCCAGTCGTTGCCCGAGTAAGTCCGTACACATCCACTAGATACATTTATTGATATCGTTGCAGTGGCTTTGACACTCAAGTTGGCGGCAAGGGTTCTCAGCTTTCTGGTGGTCAGAAACGTGGGTAGCCTTTTTTGTACGCCTCGACTGTGACTAAGATTCACCAGAACGAATCGCCATTGCTCGTGCACTTTTGCGTAATCCCAAGGTCCTGCTGTTGGATGAAGCGACGTCTGCACTGGATTCGAATTCGGAGAAGGTCGTTCAGGAAGCCCTTGACCAAGCTGCCAAGGGTCGCACGACAATTGCTATCGCCCACCGTCTATCCACCATTCAGAATGCTAATTGCATGTGAGTCGTAATTTTCCCGGTTACGCCCCAACAGCACCTGACAATGGCATTCCTAGTTACTTCATCAAAGAAGGTCATGTCAGCGAGGCCGGCACACACGACGAGCTGCTATCTCTGCGCGGAGATTATCACGAATACGTTCAACTACAGGCGTTGGGCAACAAGTAACCCTTTCATCGGATCATTCGCACTTTTCATGCACATAGATTTATTACTGACGAGTCCTATCTGGACCTACTCGCATGCACGTTCGCCCCACTTAGCTTTACATACGTTAGTTTCACAGCAATTTTGCATCATGCATACCACGTCGATAGACGGTATTTTATCAATATCCATACTGTATCCGAGGATCTACCATCACTTGGAGCGCTTTGAAACGGTGGATGTATATATCTAATACACGTGTTCCATTCTTCCTGGATCAACAATTGGCGGCTCATTCGTAGCGCAAAGCAGTCCCTTAAACTCACACCGGCCAGCATGTTTAGGGTTGTCACGTTCTTTCCGGTTGCTCTTCAAGTTGGCGAAGCAACTGAGAAAGAAGTGAACGCATCACTTCGGGCAGCGCTCGTCGAACGATCGTTTCGAAAATCGCAGTAGAAGAATGCCAATTCTTCTCCACTACGTCGCTTGTGTTTGATTGAATCGACTACGAACGACCTGCAATCAGAGTCAGCATCGATGCGTGACATGAGCGGTGAACGTACGCCAACACTGTCTTCCCAGATCCAGCTGTAGGTGTTATCAGTAATGAGCACTTCATATAGGATCGAATGCCCACGTTTCCCTTGCAACCACAAGAATGAATCATCACTGTTTTTCCATGACTCGTATTTGGGTGTGGAATGTAACCATGTACAGGTATCAGGTTGCCGCAAAGACAAGGTCTCCTCTTGTTTGGGAGCGCAGCTCAATCCATCGAGCCACTTCAAGATGTCATCTATTCTCCCTACTACGAATGCAAATCCGAGTCAGATCCCCATTTGTGCAGTAAAATTACCATTCACATACAGCCATCAAATTTTTTCGTCTCTTTTTCTTCGATGATGGTCGCTGTGTTTGCTGTACTGGCATTGTCCTGATCGACTTCCATAGCGCTGCTGAATGGCTAGTTTGAGCGTGGTTCTGCCACAACGTAGTGGTAGTGTGTTCGGCTCGAGCACTCGTTGAACAACTAGCCCATCTTGCGCGTGAGCCGAACGTGCTCATTCTTGGTTTTGAGCGTCGCCGCGATTCCTAATAAGTGGCATCATCATTCGCAAGTTTAATCCGAGTTATGTAGGAGACTCACCAGACCCCTGTCGTCAACAAGTAGTTTTTTCGCGAATCAAAGAGCTTGACGGTCGCATCGATCTTGTCTTGCGGAGGCAACGCGCGCAGCGTATTCATAAAGCTAAACATCGTGTTCATCCAGGTATCGCCCCGGAGCATCCGCTCCATCTGATGCAACGTGTCCAGACATGTTGGTAGCTCGTCGGTCGAGAACCACTCCTCAAGTCGATCATCGAGCGGTGGCCCATTTGGTAGAGAACACTTGCTGAGAACCCCCAGGATGCCTCCAGCGGCGACAGAAATCCTCTGCATCTCCTTCTCCAGCCGAAAGTGACATGAATGGATATTCCTGAAGCCCCTGCGCCTGGCATAGTCGGTAGCAGCACCAACAACACGCTGGGACACAGTTGCGATTTCGAGGATGATTATCCTAGCCAACTCCATAGAACGGCGTCACGGTCAGGGAATGGCTTGCACGTTCGTGGGGGAGATAAGAATATATCAGTCATGATCCCCCAGCGTGGGACTTTCGTTCATTAGAGGGTCTGTGAACTGATCTGATACTTCTAAGCGCGTCGTTGACGCGCCGGGGATCAGTGCTAGGTAAGGAGCGGCAATAGGGAAGATGGAGGCTCGATGGAACAAACGAGTGCCAGTCGAAGGGCCACCGGGTAGTAGTTCGTATCCAGGCCAAAGCCTGGAAAATTCCGGGAAAGTACTCTCACACACTTGAAAGACGTCGACAGGATATAAGATGGAATCCTCTCGAAGGGCTTGCGACGCCTTCAAACTTGAGATCCTTGAGCTTAGTGGTGCGATCATCGGGTGACCATCTACCCGTTAACGAGCTCACCTACAGAAGGCGCGTGGAGGCGCCAGCGCAAACTGACTTGCGACCCGTGTGATGCTTGGACAGATGTACTACATACCAGGGCAGCAAGTGCAATGCAAGGTACGGACGTATTTTGGATGAAAGCCTTATATCCTCGGATTCACGTCATGTAACTGTCCATTTAAAACGCATGATTGCATACAACGGACCCGGCGTCGGCAACAAACGACAACTAGGCAAAGTACATCAAATCATTCTTCTTCTTGCTTTGCACTGTTGACGAAAAGGTAAGTTGCGGCAGTAAATCCAGGTCTCGAAAAACGCACCCTCTGCAATGCCACTCAGGAAGTGCTCATGGTTCAACTTCGTTGCACCCTCCCGTAGAGCGATCATACCAGCCTCTACACATGTGGCCTTGAGCTGTGCGCCATTGAACTCGTCCGTACTACGAGCGAGTTCTTCAAAGTTGACGTCAGGACTGACAGTCATCTTGCGAGAATGGATTTCAAGAATACGCGCTCGGGCAGTCTCGTTTGGCAGGGGGAACTCGATCTTGCGGTCTAATCGTCCAGAGCGGAGGAGGGCAGGATCGAGAATATCGATACGATTCGTAGCAGCAATAACCTAAATAATCCGCGAGTTCAGTATCAAGTGATTGCCAAAGCTTGAAATGCTTGCCTTTATACGTTCGTCACTCGAGAAACCATCTAGTTGGTTGAGGAGCTCTAACATCGTTCGCTGTACCTCACGGTCTCCACTCTTCTCAGAGTCAAATCGCTTTGTACCGATGGCGTCAAGTTCATCGATGAATATGATGGCTGGGGCTTTTTCCTTTGCAAGGTCGAAAGCATCGCGAACCAACTTTGCACCATCACCAATGAACATTTGCACGAGGGAAGGGCCAGCGAGCTTGAGATAACATGCTTTCGTCTGCGCGGCACAAGCACGGGCAAGAAGGGTTTTTCCGGTACCTAAACAATGTTTGTATAACAAGAAAGACGTTGGAGAGAATGAACGTACCAGGTGGACCGTACATGAGACAGCCCTTTGGCGGTTTAATGCCAAGGGTCTTGAATTTATCTGCTTGCTCCATAGGCAACACGATGGCTTCCACCAATTCCTCGATTTGCTTCTCCAGACCACCAATATCGGTGTATGTTTCGGTGGGGCGCTCATCGACCTCCATTGCCTTTACGCGGGAGTCGAATTCGGTCGGAAGTTTGTCCAGTATGAGATAAGAGTCCTTGTTGACACCGACGAGATCAGAAGGCTTGAGTTCGTCGGGAGGGACGAGACCGATGAGGGGGAGGAATACGGTTTGCCGAGTGGATGTCTTTACTACGGCGCATTTGCCTTTGCGCATCGAGTCGAGGTCTTGGTTTGCACCGTCCTCTTCAGAGTCGGGGTCGACATCCAGGATCTGGAGGGACAGTGGTGAAGGGGAGAACGCGAGGATGGAACTGGGAGGCGTACCTCGACGACGTTCCCGACGAGGTAGGGGAGAACCTTGTTCTGTTTGATTTTCTCGCCATTGTCGCGAATCTTTTCCTTCATGACGCTCTGCTCGTGCTGCAGCCGGAGTGTTTCTGATTTCATGACCTGTAGGTGGATCAGTACATGGGGAGGTCGGGTGTGGGGACGACGCGGACCTTGATGTCGTTTTCGATGAGACGTATTCTGGTCAAGATCTCGTCGGTGCCGAGGGACAAGATGTCTGCGGGAATGTCGTCCCAGGTCTCTTCTGGGGGTTGATCTGGGGTTGTGTCCATGGCGGCGGCATCGAGAGGGGGCTGGGGATCGGAGGGGTCGGGGTCGGGGTGCTTGTCCTGCGGGGGAATTTCAGGTGGGGGAGGGGGAGCAGCAGACATGGTGGAGAGAGGCGTACGTCTCCCAGTCCGAAAGAGGAAGTCGTGTCTAATGTGGCGGTGCGGCGCGGAGGTCGATGGCGAACAAGGACAGCGCCGAAGACAAGGCGCGCTACGACAAGCTCAAGGACGAGCTCGCGAAAATGCTCATGAAAAAGAGGGCCGCTGACCGTCAGCTGGTACGTCTGGTCGCTCATCTACCACACCCGCTCAACTCGACCAGGCTCAAATCGAACTCTCCATCTACAACCTCGAGACGAGCTATCTCACAGACACTGCGTCGACCGGGAACATCATTCACGGCTTTGACGGCTACCTCAAACCAACCCAGGGCGCAGCGGCACGGCGGAAACACGAAATCGGCGACGGGGACCGCTGGTTCTCGAGCAGCAGCGGCACCTGGTCAAAGGCATGTCCACTCCATCTTGCTCGCCATTGCCAACCTTTTATCCAGTCACTAGATCTAGTGGGCGACGGCGAGGAAGACACTCCAGCCCCGGACGACTTTAAACAACCCACTACCCCTGGCGTCACCACCGTTGTCGTCCCCCCAGCACCAAGAACCCAGGAGTTGACCGCTGCGCAGCAAAAAAAGAATCGCGACCGAGAGTATCAGAGGCGGAAACGAGCCATGCGCAGAAGCGCAGGGACCGTCAGTGACGAGGACTCGCAGAGTGTTGGCACAGGCAGACGGGTTCTCAAGAGAGCCCGTTTAGCAGATGACGAATAGGTGGTACTTCCCTTGTACTCAAGTGTCATACAATACATCTCCCATCAATCAATCGGCAAGTTTATATTTCGAGCCTACCGAAAAGCTTTTTGACGCCCCCTTCATCCATACCGCCCCCATCAGGATCGACAGCCTCGATACATCGAATGACGGCGATCGTCTGCTTGACCTCCTTGGTGCTGATCCAGATCCTGCCATTCATCCCAACCGCCGCCTCCAGTGGAAAGCGTGACCCTAGCAATGGGAGCAAAAAGTGTTTTGGGTCCAGCAAACTGTAGACGTCGTTAGGCTCGAGCAGAACGTTGGATCGGGTCGCTGACAGTCGACTCATCCGTAAACTACATTGGACAATGAATCCACCACTGAGCTCGCCGAATCCTTGGGCTTTGTGTGTTTGAGCATCGAAACACTCCAGTTCGGGCTCCATGTCTTTGTGTGCGAGAGACACGCGAGCGTAAACCAAAGCACCGACCTGCACGAGAGATGGATTGAAAAAGTGAGAGACGGGGTGAACTGCGTACCTTGAGGTTTGGTTTACTCCTCTTGGTAGCACTTTCGAATGCGAGTCCATCGAGGAGTGCAGGATGTGCAGATCCAATGTCGACTCGCCAGCCCTCGCCGCTGCGACCGAGGACGACGCCGATCACGCTCTCCTGGGGTGCTGGTACATACTGAGACAATCGCATGAACCTGTCGAAAAGGCGCGAATAACACTCACGCGCCGTCCATTGCCCTCGATCCACCACCGACTGTTGTTTGCAGAGTGGTGCAGTTGGCCTGCGCGGGTCGATATGATGGGCTGGCTGTTTGGAGGCTGAGCGCGCAGCTGCAGCAGACCTGGACCGAGCTTGAGGTTGACGTGCTGTGCAGGGACATGTTCGCCGGGGAGGACGACGGTGGAAGCCATGAGAAAGCAACGTCAATCCGCAACGTCGACCATGGCCACCCCGCTCATGGCTGAATTTCCTGAGCTGTCTCATCTGAGGCACGCCGAGCTCGTCCTCGACGTCGTACATGCTCGCTGACCATCCCGTTGTGCTAGTCGAACCGACCTGGAGGACCTCTTGAACGACCCAGCGTACTTTCAGGCCGTCTTTCATTCCCTCGCGAGCGTCAAGGCGCTCTATCAGTCGCAGTCAGAGCTGGGAATGGCCAACGAGGCGATCGCCCGTCCGTCTCCACGAATTCCCCGCCGTCGCATGACTGAGCCTACGCCCTGCAGAAACGAATCTCGCGCTGCAAGACCGACTGTACCAGCTACGGTCCGAGACCAAGGATGCATTCGACCAAGCAAAGTCCCTCGAGGCACGGTGGAAAGAGGTTGAGCGCGAGCAAAAAGAGGTCTACCAAGTGGGTCTGCAACTCGTCTAGCTCGACGTCGGTCTCACGTTTACACAGCGCATCAGTCCACAGTTCCTACTTCTACGCCTCCGCCATGCGACGACGGACCAGGACAACGCGTCCGAAACACTCGCATCGTCGTTTGTCCAGTCGTCCTCGTCCTCTGCGCCCAACGACGCCTCGGACGTGGACGGCTTTGTCAGGGAGTTTAGAGAGCTGAGAAAAACGTATCACAAGCGGGTCATATGGGGAGACAGATGGGCTGCTGGCCAAGTAATTTGGAGGGACGAATAGCTTGTATCCTTACTACCATGTCGTTGCTTTACTCTGCCCATTACACCGAGCCGCTCCTTTCCCTCGCCAACACCGAGCTCCCGCTTGCCGGACTCGATCCACGTACAGAGCAACTCTACAGGCAAATCGACCTAATTCTCAAGCCCCCGTTCACTGCACACGCTATCCAGGACGTGTTGACCCGCCTGCAAAACGATGTGCAGCCGTCCGACGTGGTATTGCAAGTCGTTCTCGCAAAGATTGTGTTCGGTCTGTACGCGAATGCTCTTGACCTCTACTTGGATCAGGCAAGCGCCGCTCAGGATGACGCAGAGTGGTGGGCCGAAGTCGAACAGTCGAACCAGCTCGCCGCCTCGTACCTCCTCCAGAGTAAGCCTGCAGTGTCTCTACCAGGACGGCCGTTGACAACCCACCAGCCTTCCCGAAACGTATTTTGAATCTGCTGCGCGTTCTGCGTTCCAGAGACGCACTTCACCTGTCGACGTTCCGCCCCTCCTCCCTCCGCGACCTCTTTTCGTCCCGGAACCGACTGCAACCCGTGTCTATCCTCTTCCCGCACTTGAAGAACAACCCTTCTAGCACATTTCGTCCTGCTTTCTATGCCGACCCACGAAATTCTGCCTCTACCATTCTCCCCATTCTGCACAACGCTGTCCGACGGCTCGTAAACGGATTCAGGTTTGCCCTCTATTTCCCACTCCGTCTCGTGCGCGACGAGTGTCGCCTGAGGCGGGAGGAAAACGAAAGGATTCGAGATGATGGAGCAGAAGTGCTCGGAAAGCTTGTTGAAATGAGACCTGCGCTCATGCGTGCATTGACCGTCAAGCACGAGGGCGAGGGTGCACCCAATCCTGATTTTCTCGTCGAATTTGTCATCGCGCTGGGTTCTGCAACGTCCGTGGAGCTGTCGGGGCAAACCGTACTGTCCAATTTCATGGAGCTATCCAGGACCATCCTCGTCACTCGCAAGGAGCATCATGCGTCCTATCTCGATGACCAGGATCTTCGTCGACCATCACGACTAACGCGGCTGTGGCCGCGTTTGTTGCTTCTCCCGCCCCTGACTCTTTATTGTGTCAAGACCCTGTACGCTTCCCGGGCTACGCTGGCCGATCTGGCAGTGGGTACATTTGAGACCATCCATAATTTCATCACGGATTGGCTCCTGGAGCCTCTTCGCGAGGTCTTTAGGACTATCCGAGCAGGCGGAGAGGAAGGTGTCATTGTGCGTCGCGAAGCAGTATCCGCTGACCTAAACGTATGCTTTACACTCCCGCCCTGGTTCGTTGCTCAGCATATTGTTTGATAGTCTCTCGAGCGAATGGCACTCGCACTCGCTCAAGACAAATTAGGTTATACCCAAGCTCAACTGGCTGCGCTGTCAAATCAGATACGAATGGGAGATCTCACGCCCATCCTTGAGATCTATGAAGACGACATCAAGCAGCCCTTCAAGTCTGCCGTAGCTGGCACTTTATTAAGGTCATTGTTCGTGCAAGTACAAAAAGCAAAGGCGAGTTTAGAGCGTGTCACGTTGGACTGCATGAACTGACTGGCGCCAGGTTGACATTGACCAAGCCTTGACGGGCATCGACAAGTTGCTCAAGTCGCAGGAACTCACGTTTGCATTCGTCGGCGTCGCGCCGGCTCTTGCAGTCGTGTATGTGGTCGGAGGCTTCCTCAAGCACCTTGTGTTTGGTGGGCGTCACAAGTATGGCGGGAAACACCGTGAAATGAGCGTTTGGCTCGCAATGAGGTCTGTCCTGGCTTGTCTGAGTGGGACGCAAGCTGAGTCTAGGTACAGAAGGATCGAACGGCTGTTGCTCTTCCAACCAAAGACGGCGCATAGACATGCAGACCAACCGCACGGCGTGGAATCGTCACCAAACGCGATCCCGCCGCTGACAACGGGGCTGCTGGTGCTGTCATTGACGCATCTCCGGCAGTATGCACTCATGTCGTTGCCTGCGCGATCGCGTCTTCGTGAGGGGTTCCTGGAGGATGTGCAGGACCTGGAAGATCCCGGTTTAGGCCGGTGGGAGAAGCTGAGGGTATTGGAAAGGATGTGGAGCAGTTGGGGACGTGAGCTGGGGTGGTACGAGGTCGCGGGTAGATTGAGGATGTAGTCAGGCAGAGCACGTGACACGAAAATCAAGGCATGATGACGATGGGCTTGTGGATGCATGTCACCGACGTATGGGCACGCCTATCTCACCTCGTACGGATGGACGGGGACGGGGACAGGCCTTCGCAAGGGCGCCATCGAAAGACCCCTCGCAATCCCACCAAAGAAAAATCTCAGCGGCCTGGGCAAGGACCGCGATGAGGCCTTCCCCTTCTGGGACCAGTGCGTGCTCTGAATCCTGCCTTTGCGTCGCGTTCACGACGATACCCGTAGCTTGTTCGCCGCCGCGTCCAAAGCGATCACGATCAAGGTATCCAGCGACGATGAGGACACCGATTCGGAGGTACCTCGTTTTCACGACCCTCGTCCTCTGGTGAGCTCACGGTGCCCCGCAGGATCCCTCGGATACGGACCCCAAGTCCGCACCCCTCCGGCGTACGACAACCGGCATCATCTCCAACCGACGGCCCGTCTCTGGCACGCCCGTCTCCACCTCAGGCAGCGCCACCCCGAGCCTCGACGCCGACGTGCGTCTGTCGCTTCTAGCCACCGCCAAGAGGGAGGCTGCGAAACGCGGGCTCTATGCGCGGTTTTTCAGGGGGCCTGTGTTGGGCCCGGACGATCCGAGTGCGGGCTCCCCTTTGCACTTGGCTCGATCGTCTTGCGAGTCCGAGTCCGAGTCCATGTCCATGTCCACGCCTGTACCCGAACACGTCGGCGACCGACAAGACGCCGCCGGGGAAACGAAGAAAGGCAAGAAACGGAAATCGGAGGACAGGGCGGAGACGAGAGAGGAGCGGAGGGTGCGTAAACGATTGAAGAAAGAGCGCAAGGCGGCGAGGGCCGCTAAAAGGGCGGAGACGGGGGACAGGGCCAAGGAAAAGAAGGATCAGCCTGATCGGAAAGCTCGAAAGCATGGGGACGAGGAGACTCGGTCTGAAGAAAATGCATATCTGAAAAATGCTCGCAAACGAGCCCGCAAATCTATGGCAGGCTCGGCGGGAGAGGATCTGGAACAAGCAAAGTGTACACGAAAGACGGAAGAACTTGCGTCGACGAACAATGGACAGCAGGACACTTGTTCGCATAGACCACCTCGCAACGTGGACGCAACCGACGTCGTTGTCACAACCAAAAAGAAGAGAAAACGGAAAGATACCCCATCCTAGACATCTGTCTTGTGTTACCATTGTCGCAATCATGAGCTATCATTGGTTCATTATTCTACATGCTGAAAGTGACTGAACAAAAACAAACAAGCTTGACGACCGTCTCTTGCAGCAAATCAACTGCGGTGGGGAATGACTTGATGAGTGGGGAAAAGGGATACTGGTAGACATGTTGCAATGGGAATCTGTCATCCTCGAACGCCCCTCCATGCACTCTGCATTGCGATGCGACGCGCCTGTCCCACCAGCAGCGTCAGTATGAATACCCGACAGAAACGTGAGCCAAGTACCTGATCTAGAGATATCGAATCTTCTCGCAATTCAACTCTCTGTCTACCTTCTTCGTCCTCTTCATCCTCGTCGGCATCGAAATTCGCCCTCCCACCTGGGTTCCTGATGCCTCCAAACGCAGCCTTGCCACCTGCCAGCGAAAAAGGCCCAGAGGCCACAGCAGTCCCAAACACGCTCGCGTTTGCCGGCGCACCAAAGGCCGCAAAGTCTGTGACGACTTTGCGCGGTGGAGAGGCAGACGTGCCGGACGACGTGCTCGGAGCAGATACAGGCTTGGGTGCTGTTCGTGCGGGAAGATGAGGGGCATAAGAGTACGAATACGAGCTCCGGTTGGATGCCTGTCGTGCAAGCAGATATTTATCCGTGAACCGTGTCCCATACACCTATAGAACGAGGCAGATGAGTACCATCGAATTGTGCAAAGCGTGTTTGACGTACCCGCTTGAGCTGGGCTCTAGCCTCGGCCAACGACGAAGCATGCATGAAGACGGAGACGTTGTGTGCCGCTTCTGGCGATTCCTTGTAGATACTCTCGATCACCACCTTCTTCGTACTCTCGTTCCTGAGCAGCAGTTTCTCGTGTAGTTCACGAGCGACGTCATCGACGCTCTCGTTGTTGCCGAGTATCCGCTGTGCGACTGCGTGTCCTACCTCGCGTACGAGTCTCTCCATATCAAGATTCTCAAGCACGCTTCCAACGATCGCATGCGAGAGGAGATCAGCAGTGGTCAAGGGGAGCATAAGACCCGAGGTGATGCTCGTGATGGCTTGATAGAAATCGGTAGCATACTGTACAAGTTAGGGCATTGGGTTAGTGCCATGGACTAGAATTTGGGTGGAGGGCAAGAAAAGTGCTCACGGAATATCCGCTGAGTGCTGGCTCACAAGCGACGAAGAACTGAAAAGAACGCAAGATCAATGAATGGACACGAGCGACACGGGGGAATCGCATGTCTTACAAGCGTTATACCGCGGCTCGCCATGATGCGTACGATCTGCAGTGGATCGTTTCCATCGGGTGAACCTTCGTCAAAGCCTGGGTGAAAACGCGTCAGGTCCGGTTTGGCGAGCGACGCAGCTGGGCGTACCATCGCCATACTCGCCAATCCCATGAGGAGGCGCATCAGCAATGAGCACCACCATCTTACTTGCAGGCGCCCTCCACTCCATGTTCAGTGCCTCTGCTAGGGCAGCGGTGACAGCTTCTGGCCCATCACCGCCGCCAGAAGCATAGAGCCCCGAAAGGTCCCTATGAACCTTGCCAATGTCGGACGAGAATCCAAAATTCTTGACGACATATGTATGATCTTGTGGTGGGTGGTCGCGGAATGCCACAAGACCGACACGCAGATCTTCGGGAGATTGGAGGCGGCCAGACTCGAAGATGTGGGCGCAAATTTCCTCGATGTTTTTCGTTGCGCTGGAGATGTAGGAGCCTTGGCTTCCTGTACAGTCCTGTACGAACACGAGATCGCTATATTGTGCCGTCAATTTTTGGCTGAATGTCAAGGTGAACGAGACATACAGCATCTTGCGGCCGTCGTCATAGCGTTGTTGTTGTTGGGGCTGTGAAGTGTTAGCGTCAAATTCCATGTCTTCGTCCATGTTGAGTGGAGCAGGGAGTTCGAAGATGTTCAAGTTGTAGTTGTACGCAGAGATCGATGGCGGGGCGTTGCACGTTGTCGCTTTTGTAGCCTGCACGACTTGCCAGGCGGCGACCTCAAGGCAATCACGGATCTCAGCTATCGGACTTCGGATCGCGTTCGATGCAGCGTCTATAGGGTAGAAATGTAAAGTAATTCGATCCATGTCCATCAAGGGTCCCGTCTACCAAGCAGCCATGTAGCCCACGGAGATGTCCATCCAGGGAGAATAGGCCCACCCGGCCGCAATAAACTACGGTACAGCATCACCAACCCGGCGCTGATCCCTCCCAACAACGCGGTCATCGTCACGTACATTCGGAGCCGCTCAGACGCCGTCAGTGCACGGTCTGGGCCCCCTGGTATTGCCGTATGACTAAAAAAATGCAGGTCAAGTTGTCAGTTTCCTAAACCATCCGGGGGATCACTCACGGGCTCATGGCAATACTGCACATCACGTGGAAAACGTCTGCCGTCTGCCCCGTTTTGATGCTCACAGCGACTGGAACCTGAAGACCCAATCGGCGGCAGTACACATCAGGCTGGACCTCGTGCCGCTTGCCATTGCGTTAATATCGGCAAAGAAGCTAGCATCCAAAGCACTCACTTGTTGCGCAAGGTCGAGGTCAGATTTCGTGGCAACGAACAACGTGGGTATATGGTCCAGGCTATACTGTTGCTTTAGGATGTGTGTCAGACCACGAACGGGCACTGATGCATATCACATACCCGTAGATTACTGATGTACGAGAATGAATTGGTATCACTCGAATCATGGACATAAACGATGAGATCCGCAAGGTCCGTCTTCTTCGGCGACCGTAAAGTTTCAGCTTCGTACTTTGAACCAAATTCCTGCAACTGCCAAAAAAAAAGTGGTCTCCATCAAGTCGTAGCCACCTTGCAGGAAACTGCACCAACCACGAGGTACTTTTCAGAGCCATCAATATCCACGGCATTAACAACGCTAAACATCTTGCTCGTCGGCTCATATGCTTCCCTGAATGGCTTTCCGGCGAAAGCGTGCAGTAGAGACGTCTTTCCGGACCCGGCGGCGCCACAGACATAACATAAAAACACGTTTCGCGTGACTTTACCCTTTCTACGATCGACCTTCCGTGGTCGAGTGGTAAGAAGGGCGCTCGTACGTTGTTCATCTGGATATCCAAGGTAGGCGAGATATGCAAGGGTGGTTTTATGGTCGAGTAGCGTGGTCATACTAAATGGGCTACGTTGGACTTGGGTTCTCGAGGACTTGTGCATACATACCTCCACTGAGCTAGCCATCCCTGTAGAGTAACAGCGCCAGTATCGTCCACAAGGGTGGTGTCTGGAAACTTTTGACTCGCCCAAGGATTTCCGGGTGACGTACTGAATAACTCGTCGAGTTCCACAGATTTCAGTGCGCCATCTTGATCCTACAAACGAAGATGAGCAGACCTATGACAGAAAACTTGGCATATGACATTGCCTTGTCAAATGTCTCAAAGATGTCAGTGAAGAACTGGTATCCTTTGGGACTAAGCTCAACAGAGCAATCATGTGGAACGTCGAATCTAGATTGATACGTCAAAACAATGCATCATCCAACGTGCTGGACTGACTTTGGAAGGAGGAACGCCTCGGTAAGCTTCAGATCTTCACCGTAACCAAATTTTCGAAGTACGGTCCAAGTGGTCTCGAGGCGCCCACGTTGTATGAAGATGGTGTGGAGGTACAGAAAGCCGGCTTCGGTGAGACCATCATCCCGGACCCCACCTTCAGCGTGTTCGCGCACCATACCCTTGATGCCTTCTAGTTCCTGCAATTGCAGAGGTGCATCAAAGCATTTGCGCTACAACGGAACAAAGTTACCGTGTGTGATCACTTGGAGGAAATGATGTTGAACGAACCTGGAACTCGTTCAACTCTGTAGGGTCGAGAACACCGTCCTTGTTTGTGTCGCAAAGTTTGAATATACGTTTCAGTGCGCTGACACATGCAGGTTTGAGAACCTAATACGATTGAGTGCTGGAAAAACAACATTTGGGAGGGTGAGATGGCGCACATGTTCTCTCGAATCGTAGAGAGGAGCAGTAGGGTGGAGGACAGCTTTTTGCGCAAAGTAGAAGACTTCAGAGACGTTGAGAGACATCTTGGCTGAGCACTCTACGCAAGTCTCGACTTCCTGGGAAGAGGTTTGCGTTAGGCCGAGGGAGAAGAAAGGGAGCTTGCCTTGAACTCGTTCATGATGGGTACGATCTCGTCCTCGAGAGCTTCATTCGTCACCTCACCACCCCGTAGGTCGATCTTGTTTCCGACGAGTATGACAGGCACCTAGGGCGAGATGAGGGGAGTAACACGAGGGGAGCAAAGGGACAGACATTGACACCTAGCTGGCGGAAGTGAGGGAGCCAAAATGTAGGTATGCGGTCGAAGGAGTTTGGGTTGTCAATGGCGTATACGACACATATGACGTGTGCTTTTCGTATTTCTGATTCGAGGTGCTGTCTGTCCTGTGGACCGGCTTCGTGGGAGATGGAGCAGGGAAATGAAGACAAGGCGAACAGTACCTACCACCGGAGTCGACGATGTAGGTTGTCACGTTCTCTGGGGTGACTTCTGGTGGGATTGTGACCTCTGGGACGACGTGCTGGACCTGGAATGGGTGAGCCGAGGAGGAGAGAGGAGGGAGGAGAAAGACGTGCGTGTGCGACAAAAGCTTCCTTGATGAGAGACGTGATGATTGTGCTCTTCCCTACGCCATCTGTTTTGATGGTCAGTGCGCGTTGAGGATGGCGAAGACGCGCTCACCATCGCCGACGAGGAGAATGCGGACATCCCGTCTCATAGTTGACCTTGACTTGGCTTGTTTACTAGCCTCTCCAGTAGTGCTACTATGCATTATGTAAGACAAATGGCGTTGAACGTGGACGTGCTGGTGCTCATCCTTGCCCACCTCGACCTCGACGACCTCCTCCGTCTGGCCTCGACCTGCAGGCTTTTGAATATCCTGGTATGTACACAGTCGACCGTGATTCTTCGCTCATCTTGTCCAGCCAGGTGCACCACTTTGGCTGGTCCATATTTCTTAGAAACAACGCGAGACATTCCCTCACTCTCCGTTCGTCGCGTTCACGATGGTCTCCTTTCGCGCAGGTCCGCTACAACTCTCTCGCAGACAGCGCCTGGTCCCGTGCCAGCTTCATCGCACGCCCTCTTTCTCATCCCTGGTACGGAAACCTCCAACCCGCCATCGCCCTGTCCGTCTCCACCTTGTTGGTCGCTGCAGGCCGTGTCCTCTATTCATACGCTGTACAAGACACCTCCGATGCATCCCCATCTCGCATCGTCTTTGATCGCTCATATACCTTCAGTCTTGCTCGCGGTCAAGTCCAACCCTACATCACTAGCATCGCATGCCATGCCGCTCAGGATCGTACAGTCTTTCTCGGATTCGAAGATGGCTCCGTCGAGCAGGTCCATCTTCCTCCCTACCAGGGACCCCACAACAGGCAGCACATCGACATGGAACGTGTGTCACAAAGCGCTCTCCAACATCACGGTAGAAACGTCGTACAGAGCATATCCTGCTCCTCTCGTGCACTTCTCTCCCTCTCCCAGTGGGGGTCAGTCTTGCTCACCAACCTCGTCTCCGATTCGCCATCTTCCACATCTGTCAACTTGGGCACAAGGAGTTGGACAACCCACCTCTGCATGTCTTCCTCATCGTCATACGCCGTATTCGGTACCACATCCGCTACACCTCTTTCTCTTTACGACATAGCCCCTCACGGCTTTTCCCCTACTCCATCCATCAACCTCCAGTCTCCGAAGAACCGCCCCTCGGCGGTGTATGCCATCACGTGTGCGCCGCCCTCTTCGCCTCTCGGCCCTTCAGAACAAATAATCGTCTCTGGCTGGTACGATGGCTCAGTCCGCATATACGACCTCCGTGTCTCCCACCACCACCACCACCACCACCACCTCCTCCCAATCCCCGGTTCGGCCTCATTGTCGTCACCACCAACACTCCTCCCCGTTCTTACCCTGCAAGATCCTTGGTCCCCCGAGCCCATATACGCCGTCTCTTGCGGTGGCGGTAATGCCAGTTTCGTTACCGCCGGAACGGCCCGACACAGCGTTGTCGCCGTCTGGGATGTCCGTCAGCCATCACAAGGCTGGAGCGTACATGCTCCAGGAAACGATTCGTCTCCTGTATATTCGATTGTTCTCGAGAGCTCCAGACTGTTCGGAGCGACTCAGAGTAGGCCATTCGTTTACGATTTTGGTCCTGGGGTAACGAGGGATACATACCCTCCGATCCCTCCTACTGGTCCGAATGCTGTCGCCGGTAGAAGAAGGGTCACAGAGGACAGGCTAAAACTGGAGAGAGACGGAATCGGGTATCACGTCTCAAAGTATTCCCATCGTCGCACGGGCATAAAATTTCTAGATTGATTGATGCCATTCCGTGCATCTCCAAGCCCCTGCTTGGACAAGCAGTTCCTTTTACCAGTCGAATCGTACACCAGATACTGCAAATTCCAGACCTTCGGAGGTTGATGCTGGCGTCGACTAAAATGCCTAGTACCATTCCAGTGTTTGTAAACTACAAATACATTACTACAGCATGCACAACTGATTGCCCGTCATCGGAAATGTCCCGCTTGTAGTGCATGCACGATTGGAACAACCCTTGACTCGCCCCCCAACGTCCCTCGTACCGGCATCGGTCCTCGGATGGGCTCCCCACCACCTTGGCGCCTCCGTCTGCCATTGATGAACACAAATCGCGTCTGTAGTGGGTCCGTGAGCAATTTCTTGAGGAAACGAGAATGACTACTTGCCCTTCCATCTCTCCTCTCGATTTTAACCCCATGTGCTTCAAAGTGCTTCAAGTAGTGATTCGTCACCATGCATCTGAATCCTTGGAGGACTTTCTCGTCATATGCCGCGTTCCTCCATTGTTTTTGCAGGATATACCGAACAAGTTCCTCGGGGATCCCTCTTCCTTCTTCCTCCGTGAGGTCGTAGAGGTCAATCTGGTAATTGCATTCCTCCAAGGGGCACCACCACCGGCCATCCACGTCTGGCAAGAAGGGTGGCACTTGCAGCTGCCATGGTATTTGATCCAGCGCCTCCTCCTCTGCAAGCTGCTGGTCTGAATCATTCTCCTCCGCGTCTGATGGCTCCGAGAAATCTGATACGTATTCCGCACCACCTGGAGCATCCCTCTCACTTCCAGAACCTGATGAATAACGTTCTTTGGTGTCGCGCTTCTCTGACCTGGCTTCTGCGAGCCGGATCGTACGCTCTACAGTCTTCTTTGGCTTGCCAATTACTGGGCCCTCCTTGGCTAGTTTGCTGAACGCATCCTCGTTCTCATCTTCTTCAGAAGATACGGTTGTTTCTTCCTGCCCTGTAGGCCAACCCCACCTCACCCTCTCCCTAGCAGCTTCTTTTCTTTGCCTCCGTACCTCTTCCGAGAACTTCTTCCAGGACGCAAAGTCAAACACCTTGTTCCTCAACATTTCGTTGTTCGTGACGAACCACTCGGCTTGGGCAGCAAATAGCCCGAGTATCTCACTCGTGTGAGGCTTGAGAAGGTGACGCGGTGTCACTGTTTTCCCCGTTTCGTCGACATCTGAATCTTCCTCGGCGAAAATGAGCCGTCGATGTCTGTCTTCGGGTGGACACGCCAGCCGCACCATGTATCTTTCAACAAACCATCTCGGTGTTCGCTTCTTTGAGGGAACGTGTGGATAGAGTTTGACTATTTTTTCCATGAGCGCGAGGAGTCGCCATCGCCAAAAGAAATTTTCAGAAAGTGAATAAGTTTCGACGTCCATGGTGGCGATCTCGTAATTACGGTTGCTAGTAGACGTTGAGCGAATACCATCAGAGATAATATCATACCACAAACGCACTGCGCTTTCGAATTCCACAACAGTCCATTTGGTACGCGGGTAGCTGTAGCCAGCAAATCAACATGCGCGCGCCACCCCACCAGCATAAAAGGACACGTACAACGCATGTACACCGCGGGCATGTTCCTCTCGCCCTGGATCAGCACCGTGAGCTGCGTATCTTCCTCTTTTTCCCAGGTGGTATTGATCGATCGCGTGAGGTGCGTCGTGAAGAGGTTTTCCAGCGTCAGCTGGGGGGCCTTTCGTCCCCCCTCTCCGAGCCGCATCGCACGTTCCTTTGCGCGTAGGTTGAGGTCGGTCTCGATGGTCTTGACCCCAAATTCAGAGAGCCACTCCGGCTTGGCGATCTTTAGGATGCCACGGAAACGAAACTTGCGATCGTCCGGCCCTTCCAAAGGACGTTCGGACTCGTCGAGGCTGGAACAAGAAACACGAAAAAGTCGTTAGAACTGGGCGGGACAGAAAATATGTATCGTAGTTGTACCCGGTGACATGGCCGTCGTGTTCGAGGATGAACGAGTACAGGACGAGGTCGGTACGGCCTTTCGTCTGACATAGCGTTTCACGTAGAATATCGCGGTCGTGATATGGTCCTAGTGGCTCCTCCAGAAGGTCTTCAAGGACCCTGCTATTGATCATACTTGCGAGAGAGGAGCCTAAGTTCTGATGACAATGAAGGGTTGACCTTGGTTGAACTATTTAGAGGAAAGTTGTTTCGACGGAGGTAGGCTCCGGCGTAACATCACCATCGTTCTTGAAGGAGTCTCTCGTTGCGAAGCCAGTTTGATTAGCTAGCTACTTCCGTGCACGTGTACAGGACAGAAACAGTTGTAACAGCATATGATATACCAAAGTATGCAATGAGTCGATGTTCAATGAGATGTCAATGAGAAGTAATATGCTTCAAGGAATTAGGTAGATGGACGACAAAAGCCAAGGGGAAGAAACAAACCGAAATTAGACCATAAACAGAACAACAACCAGAACTCGAAGATCTGATGATATTCGAACGCCCAAATTATTGAGCGAAACGGAATTAGGGGGGAGATAGTAATGTCCCAGACGATTAGGCTGTTGTGGGCTGTTGCGCCTGCGAACGTGTTGCCCAATTAAAGAGGTGACGCATATCGCTCGAAGGCGGAGTATCAGCTGGCTGCTTGGGTTCAACAAGCAGACTTTATGACATTCCCCTAGTTAGCACAGCGATAGTTCAACGGTAGCTGGAGACGCACCTCCTCCTGTATAAGTCTTGAAGATCGCCATGATGTTTAGAGCCCTCGAAAGCAACGTTCAGATACTCCTGGACTTCGGGAATCTTCTTAAGGTTGTAAGGCACTTGGAAGCGCTGCATATCTATCCATGAATTAATAAGTCAGCATCAGTTGAATGATGAAGGCAAGCTAATGACCTTGAATAATACGAGCCAGTTTATGGTACTTGGTGAAGTTCAGTAATTTTTTGCCTGGGGCCAATGGTGCATCTCGGTACGAAGGATTACCCTCTCGGCAGAACGTCACATCTGTCAAATAAAGTCCTGTTCACGCGACACAGTGAGCACATAGGACCTCGTCCCGCAAGCTAGATAACCTCACCCAAAAAAGGTACGGCAGGCGGGGCGATATTCCGAAGTTTACTGCGATACCCATGGTAGTTGCGACTATGATCTGCCAGTCGTCGCAATGCCTCCAACTGCAACTTGTTCTTCTGAGGAACGCCCTGAGAACCTTTCAGTACAAAATTATCGACCACTCAGAAGCTCGACTCACAAGCCACGTCTGATGCAGGCGAGAGATCGTTGAGGAGTCGAGTGCTGCAAGAATCGAGCGGGGGGTGCTAAAGTTATGCAGCGATGTACATCGCTATGTGGACAATTCATTCCAGCATCGACAAATCTCAACAAGAATACTTACGTCCGCAACCTTGATGAAAAATTTGACCAACAGTGTCCGTTTTTTGATATCATGTTCGTTCAGGATATTCTCTGCGACCCAGCCCGTAATCACCGTGCTCAAGGAGGATACAGCCCTAACATTCGCAGGCGGTCTCGATCCCTCCTGCCCTGTCTCTAGCACTTCTTCAGGTTGGATTGCACAGTAGAGATCACACTCCATTATCGTCAGCTGTCTTGCTAGTTCCAAAGCGTCAAATTCAGTAACGGTGACAGAGTCGAAATTCTTGTTCCGTAAATTCGAGAGCAATGCCTTGGTCATCATAGGTCGAGGAATCTCGGTAGGGGGGAAGGACGGTGGATTGATAGACATCCCTGGGTCACGAGCTCGCTCACTCTTCGGACTGATTAAATTCGTGTTCGCATCCTGGCGCATAGCAATGAGATCCAGAATGCGTTGGGATGGGCCGGGGAAGTACTGCTGTAGCGCTTCGCGAGTGAAGGATTCCAAGTGTCGAAGAACCACATCATCTACACCCGACCGCCAGTACATTTCCAGCCAGGTTTTGACAAAGTTGGACACGCGAAGGCGGATAGGAATACCCTTGTACTGCTGCCACCGAAGCATATCTTCCTCGGAAAGATCGGCGGGAGGCATAACATTGTACCGATGGATGAGGGCCTGGACGAGTTCCATTGGCGTTGAGAACAGCCGGAAGGTCAAGAAGAACACGGCAGAGAAAGCAGCATCGACGATGCTGTCGTGGGGTATCATCTTCTCGACAAGCACCTCCAAAGATGCAGCGACAAGGTGACCGTCGGCATTGTAGATGACATCCTCGACCGAATGGTCATGACCCAGAGGGTCACGCTTAACATCAAGGGTAACAGGTGATATGACACCTTGCCCGAGCCCGTCTTCAAGAGCATCCACGGTCTCCTGGATGCCTCGAATATCTCCAGAAATAATGTCAATCGAGTTTGGACAAGATGAGGCCCCGTCATCTGATACAGTTGGTTCGGCTTTCGAACACGACGAGCTATCTTGTTCATCTACAGAGGTAGGTGGAGTATCCTGCGAGCTATCGGATGATTTCGAGTGACCAGTGAGAACGGACGAATCCGAATACGTCTCCTGAATCCGTGTCAGAGAATTTGGCACGTGGTTCGTAGGTGCTTGACCCTGAATGGTGACATCCTCCTCGTCAATGCTGCTTCGATACGAGTGATGCAGGGAAGACCCGCTGCGCTGGTTTCGCGAAAACCTACTCGGCGTGAATGGGGCAGGACTCGAGTCTGACCTCCCTGGAACTTGGATGAGGAACTGCTGTTCCGCTGAGGTTCGACTCAGACATATCTTGACCGCGGAAACGCAGTCGGCACCAGCTTTGCAGGCAGCGGTAGCTGAACGGATCAATGATGCCTTCTCTGCTTCCTCCGTGGCATCCGGCGCAAGAGGGACCATAAGAAGTCGAACAGACTCTGCAAGCGAACTTGTCACATTATATAGTCCCTCCTTGGCTGCTTTAAGATGGCCAATTTTGTGTTTGGGAATCTCCGGGTGCCGCATAACGGCTTCGACAATGGTAAGGAGTTTGCAAACCATCTCGACGATCTCTCGCACCAGTTCGTACATATGGCCTGTGCTAGACGCATGAGACGAGCGGGAATGGGAATGCGCGTGACCTATAAAGGCCGCGACGGTTGAGAGGTATTGGTCATGGGTATGTTTGAGTGCTTCCATAACTTCGGCAGAGGTAGAAGGTCCCGAAGGAAAGGAGGATAATATGGGGGGCCGCATTGACTCGATGGAAGAGAATGACGAAGATGAGGAAGTACTGCTTATCGACAGCATGGGTTTGTGGCGATTGGTGGCTTCGTAGGCAAGGTACTGCTCTTTCTTCGCACGGGACATGACCGCTCGATGAGGGAGTAAGGGAGAAACGGAGGAATTTGAATCTCGGTATGATGGTATTCTTCGGTGAGATCGGAGATCACCAAGGCTTTTGGCACGAAAAGCTGTCCTGGATGGCCCTGTCGTCTCGTAGTCTGCTAACTTGGGATTTCTCAAACCAGACAGTTCACCCGATACCTCTGGTGGTATCAATAATCTCGTCATGGGGTCCGGAGAGGCGCGTTCTAGCTGTAAGTGTGATGACGCGATGCTGTCGGTAGGCGAAGACTGTCCCCTCTCCGGGAGTTCAATGCCGCACTGTACTGCCACTGCTAAAAACCGCCGCACTTGAGAGAATACCTGACCGCCGAGCTTGAGCATGCCCTCAATCTCTGCGTCTCGAGTGTCCTCGTCGCATGTTTCATCCGAGGCTCTTCTTGCCTGCGAGACCAATGCAGCCAGAACGGATAAAATTTGTTTTCGTTCAACGGCCAGAGGGGGGAAACGCTTTAACAATGGTGCCTCACGGGGCAGGCACTCCACGGAGGAGAGGATGTACCGAACGCAGGATATAATGCACGCTGTGGATGGCTGAAAGTGTGTTACGCGATTAGACCTGACCGCACTTTGCAGTAGGGATAGACTCTGCAATAAATTGACCATCAAAGGGGGACAATATGACGCGATGTCAGGACCAAGAGCTTCGGTGACCAAGGGACGATGATCCTTGCGAGGTGATCTGCGCGATGGAGTAGTAGCCCACGACGCAGCTGATACAGCTGACATCGTGTGGGCATGACGGGAGGGTTGGCGGGGCTGTGAGAATCGATAACTGAGGTTGGTCAACAACTGCGATAAATAAGCAACACTCACCGACGGGCGGAGCTGTTCCTCCGTCAGAGAGATCACGCGCTCATCGGCACTGACATAATTACTCGGGAACCATCCTCGCTGGCCATGGAGTTCGCCGTCCCACCATCCGCTAGGGTCACGGTTAAATACACGGATGACCTGACCAGCGTGGAAGGAGAGACACGTCGCGTTTTGTTGTTGAGGGACAAAATCATGAAGAGCTAGGACATACTCGGGTGCAGAGGGCTGAACCCGAACTGTTTCATCAGCCGAAGGGCTGGGTGAGTTGAAGCTGGACTGGGGAGTAGGCTGCGACGATTTCGAGTCTGGCTCGGGTAAATGGAGAGACGAGGAGGATGGAGACGCGGAGGAAGAAGGGCAAGGGGATACGACAGAGATTGAAGAAGTCGTGGACGCGGTGGATCCACTACGCGCGCGCGTGCCATTCGAGCGAGACAGAGAAGGGAGCGTCGAGGCTGTTACGTTTGAGGGACCCGATCTAATCGGTACTACAACAACTTCTCGGTGTACATCGGTGTTGACGTGAAGGCGGGTTGGGACCATTATCAAGATGGTCTAGAAGGGGTGTTGGTATCGACCAGCTGAGCTGTTGTTAGCCCTGTCAAGTCTGGCATGACTGCCAATGGCGAGGTAGCGTACCAAACAGTGTATAGTTTGCACGACTGGGTGGGCTGGGATCGGGAAAGAATACAGAAGGATGGTACTACAAGGGGGGATGGTCGTGAATGTCGTCAAGAGTATTGGCAGCGCGTGCAAGCGACCGCAGCGTGTCGATTTAGAGTCAAACGTATGTCGGACGAGCTGTCCTCCCGGGCCTTATTTCACAACACACCAAAACACATGAATTAAAAATATATCATACAAAACCGCTTGATCATATACCAGACGCCAACAGTGACAATGAACATGCCAACTATCCCTGCTCCAATGTACCCATAGTTATCATTCGCCTTGGCAACCCACTCCATCAGTATCAACCCCATTAAGCTGTTCTCGACTCACCCTTGCCCAGCCCCTCCACCACATACCTGCCAGTCCACCACCACCAGGTGCCGACGCTGCCGCTTGACATTTGCCGCAATTTGCTCCAATCAATCCCATGATCTCTATGAGTGACATGCTACACGGAAATATCAGTCCTGTCATTGCCCAGTCGATTGCAACTTCATCCACTGGCCTAAACGCAAGCAAAATACTCATCGTTGTCAAGATAACGCTAAGTTGTGACATCGTGCCTCGTTTCACCAAAGTAATGCGGTCACCGCGTTCTCGTCTTGCTGCGTCGTTGTCGGTGTCCTGCCCCGCGTTGTCCACTGTCTTGCTTTCAATTTCAATTTCATTGCGAGACTGATTAACGTCTGGGTATGCCTCTGATGTCCTTGCCTCGGTCGAAGATACCCCTGAGCGCGCGTCGCCAGTCCTCGAAGGGGAATTGCGTGGCTCAAAAATCCTCCACGAGTGGTCAGCGAATCCGGTGTACGAATAGAGCATCAGTACAGAATCCAGTGAGTCCACCAACGTCATCCCCGTTGTGAATAATAACTTTCAATGAGCGTGAATCGCACCCGGCAATGGAGAACGAGTAGGGAGGTCTCACAGACAAGATGATGACTTCTGAGGGGAGTATCCGCGTATTGTTCCTGCCGTTTTTTGCCAATGCCGAGATGGCGAGTAGGGCAATTGAAGACGCAGTATCAAACCCTATGTATCGAGGAAATCAGCACTCGATACCCCAGAAGGACCAAGACAAGATTTACCTAGACCAAATAGCACGCCCACAGGGTACATCTACCGATGATCTGGTTCATCAGGCATCCCATGACACCATTAACTGCTACACTTGGCGTACCTTCCAAGGACGATTTACGAAGTTGACCAAAGGGCCAAGTAGTCGCATCATCAACATGTTCTCATTTGGAGCAGGGTCCGGATTTGTCTCTCCGTGCTCCGAATCTCGTTTACGTCTGGCCTGTCCGTTGGGTGAGCACGCAAATCGAAGAAGTGGGGATGGGGTGGACATACCTGACGACGCCGACGCAGGATTTTGCAGAGTATGATTGAATTAGCGAGACCAACAATGAACAAGAAAGATCCACTGATAGCCGTCCCTGTAGGTGGATGTATAAGAGCAGTGCCGGATGGGGTGTGATGGTGCACACCTAGTATCGACCCAACGGTACCGACTCCGCTCAGTTTATTGTAGATGCTCGTGCTGATAACTAAAGCCACGTTCTGGTTGCTGCGTTGAAAAGGGGTGTATCCCGAACGGATTAGACTCTGAAGAACATACCACTACGATCACTATTGTACTGTGTCCAAGAGAAAAGAACAACCCGCAAGTTATTGCAAGCCGTCCGTGATTGATGAGAGTTCGTGTGGCATTGTCAATCGCACTGAATCCGATCGAGGGGATCAGTCGCAACTATCGCGGTCATGAGGAACCCGAGGAGGATCGAGATAAGATGCAACAACGTACGAATGCACAAATTGTTGGCCGAATAACCTGATGTGGTCCGCGTCAAGGGCTGTGTGGAGTTCAACGTCACTTGGTCACAAGAGCAACCAGCAAGCTCGTCCTTACCATGCCTCAAGCCAATGGTCTGCAAGAAAGACGTGAGTTAGCCGGATTGACCTGCAGAATTAAATTATATGGCCCATGTACCCAGGCGAGAATAGCGAATCCTAAGATTGCATGCGAGCGCGCTGCAATGGCCCAACAGATGGCGTTTGCAGCAACTTCGAGGGATATCAGAAGAAGAGTCCGTCCGAAGACCGTGAGTGAATATGGTATAGCGCGAAAAACTGGAAACATTTTGATGTCAGTTGCGGGATCAAGCAACATTGATAAGATAGGCGGTACTACTAAGATTTCTGCTGACTTTCAAGTTGACATCCTGGTCCAACCCGTCATAGCCCGAATGAGCGCTGGCCTAACGAAACAACAACAACTCCTCATGTGGCCATCCGTCTGTCAAGCGTAGGTCTTGGCAAGTCCTTCGCGTCTCTCTTTCTGACTTTTCGTGGAATCTGCCCGTAGCGCTTATGATGCATATCGAACAATAATACCTTGTCCTCAAGATCGCATACCCATACGTCCCCACCACGTTCCTCGTCTTCTGCTACCATTGATTCCTTTCCTCGCAATGGCGTACCTCTCCAGACGTCCAGATACCTTCTACTTGCGGCTGTTGCTCCTACCTCTAGTGATCTGCCTTATATTTGGAACATATTTTCGTTTCATGTACGCGGACCCAGAACTCAATATCTACAATTGGGGACAAGGTGAGGATTTGGTCAGTGCCGTACGTTGTCGTCATGTGCCAGCAGCGTCCCGTGTTGTATGTTCCCATAGGTATCTTCGCCGAGTTGATATGTGGCAAAGCTATCGACTTTGCGTGGAGGAGAGAAGGAATGCTCAAAGCCGATGAAACGAAGCCAGGCGTATTGGCTAAATTGTCCTCCGTCTCCCATTGCTCCAATGGCAGTTCCGACGGTGGCGCGTCGTCTTGCAAAGAGATTTCTTCGTATACAGCGCCACCAAGAAACACATCATTGCCACCCTGGCTCCACGACTCATTTGAAGTGGTGTTTACCATGCGTGGATTAGGGTGGCAGTTTGGCACCGACTTGTATATTCCAAGAGATCCACGGCCTTCCGAGCGCTCTGCCTTCCTATGGGCTACTGCCACATCTACATTCAAACACTTCCTCATTTTCGATACCTTGGAATCTCTCATCAAACTCGTACCAGAAGTCGGTTCGCCTCATGGAGGAACGATATTCAAGCATAACCTACCCATCTCACAACGATACATCCTTTCCACCGCAATCCACCTTGCCACGGGAACGTGTCTCATCTCCGGTTTTGAAATGGTACATGGTTGCATTACCTTGTTTGCTCTCATTGCATTGTCCAGCTCTCCGGAAATGTGGCCTCCCCTTATGGATAATCCTTGGATCTGTGACTCTCTACATGTCTTCTGGGCTAAACGATGGCATCAAGTGTTTCGCCAGACATTCTTGGTTTACGGAGGTTTTCTCGGTAAATTGCTTGCCGGAGACATCGGCATGTTGTTTGGAACATTCTTTGCTTCCGGAATGTACCACGAATGTGCCGCATACATGCTCGGGAAGGGGTTCCACTGGCCTGTGGTGCTGTTCTTCATGTCACAAGCGTTATTACTTTTGCTTGAGAAGCTGTGGCGTCGCACCACTGGGAAAAGGTTGGCTGGAATATATGGAAGGCTATGGGTGTATTCCTGCATTTTTGTGATGGCCCAACCATTAGGTACGCATTTCGGATGTTCAAATATCTGCCGCTTTTCATTATCATTCCGCAGTGGATTCGTGGTATAGCAGAGGTCTTGGTGGCGGCCTGATGATTCCACCCGGGATCAGCCCCGCGAGGCGGCTTTTTATTCCACTACTGCGCCGTGCTGAAGAGGCAGTTGGCTTTGGACCGCTCTCAGCAATGCAGATGTTCCTTGATGGGGAAATATAGCGGAGGGTATTTGATCCCGTGGATCTATGTGGTATGATGTGTTAACTGTAGTACCCGTCCTAATATGGAGGGCTTTTTCCGGTCATAACCAACGATCGAAGTAAGCTGCTCCCTTGACTGTTTTTTCGGGACAAATCCCCTTGCCATTGACCGCATACTAGTGCAGCCACCATCCGTCATATATCAAGCTCAGTTTACTTACTTCCCTGGTTCAATCGTTGCTTGAAGAAGTCATCGGTCGACTTCCCTCCGATTCTTTAGCAAACGTGATGCTCGTGCATTTCCGCTAAGTCAACAAGTGATCGATGGCCGGTATAACCGGTACACATGGTTGATTGTTCACTCGACCCGTCTTCCGCCGCACTCCTAACCCGGCAACACCGTTTCCTCTTGTTGAAACGGAGTCTGTGGATTCGCCATAGCAAATATTCTTTACCACATGTGAGTCTCTGCATCGTGAATTGCTTCGGCGCAATTGTACTGGTCTCCAAATCTAGGGAACTGACCAAGTGGCGCATGCAAGGAACAGAACCTGATGTAGAAAACAGATACGGCCACCGATTCATTCCGAGACAGCGTGATCGCTGATATCGTAGAGGAACCCGAGAAAGGAGGTCTCTCTTCTTTTGCCGTCCAAATGGCAAAGGGGTGTCAACGATTACCACGTCTGAGTCGGGGGAGAGCTCGGCGATCCCCTCCCCCCTTTTTTTCTTCTTCTTTCCACCTTGCTATTAATTCCCTCTCTCCGTGTTCGTTCCTGCGTGACTGACTCGATCATTAATATTCCTCCCGTTCCCACAAGCCTGCCACGAATCACGCGAGGGAGATAAATTAGCGAATGGTTGTTGGACATGCCGTCCGACTAAGACATTGGCTTCGACTGCTCCGTTGACCGGAACACGACTAGGGAAGATGCTTCGTTGATGCCTCGTGCCCGAGTTGAAATGCCTACGTTGGAAACATCAAAGCTTTCTAAAAGAGCGCCGGACACCCACCCACGTTCCCACTTCCCCGCAGTGTGGCCACGACTGCCCAATCTGGACGGCACCCGCACATCAATGCGCTGCTCCATCACATGGAAGCTCCGAAGACCGTACGTGACGTGAGTGTATTTATCGTCATTATTAAATATTGACATATATAACCGGTAAGACCGGAACGAAACCACCTTGCGATCGGTGGTTCCGGGCAAGGTCGTCAGCAATGACTACTCACCGTCACATCGTCCTTCCCCCATCGCTTTGCTGAATTGGGGATCACCAGGTTATCTTATTGCTCGCTACGAAAACACGAGCTCCAATCTGATGGTACACGTGCAAACCTGAGGCATAACCAATCACAAAAATTCGGTGCGGTCTTCTCGTTCACTCCATCACCGCAACCATATGCATGCCAATCAAACCTTGAAATGGAATGGAAGCGTCTGACGGCAGCCCTGTGGCATCTCCCCTGAGCTTGGTTATTCGCTCCGTCACATCCTCTCCAACGGGTTCCCTGTCTACATGACAATGTTGCCGTAAAGTACAGGATTCCACTGCGGCCAGAAAGTGTCGTTATGCATGTGTTATTTCGCAACTGACAGGGAGGCTCGGCCGATTATTGGTGTCGCCATCGTTATCAGCGCTGCTGATCAGAATGTCCTGACAGAATCTCATATGTGGCCCCCACCGGACGCCCTGATAACGGAAGCCTATTCGTCATACGCCATTTGCATCATCTCATTCGAACTCGCTACTTTAGGAAATGACATACTTGTTCCGATATGACTGGTAAACGTGTTTTATGCTCCTCGCGGAATGAACGATTCGTAACTCATTCAGTTGCAGGGTCGAGGTGATCGGTTAACGCGATTCTATCCTACGAAAAAAATATTTAGCTGTAGATTGATGTATATCTTATCTAGCCGGCCATCTGCCATCTGGGGCGGGCCCCAAGTCTGTGGGAACAACTTGATGTTCATGACCATGAACCAACGTGGCGATATTGCAGGAAACGACACGCTGTAACATAGATTCCGTGTTGACGATATTCTGGGAGAACACCGACAATCTGAGACACGATGGAGCCCGACGCACGCTGGCAGCCCTGAACTAGCCTCCCCAGAGGCAGATCGCAAACACCGAGCAGTGTGGTCGTTCCCTGCCAATAGCTTTGAACTCACACAGCTCGAATGTGACATGAATCAAAACATACAGCTCGGCCGACTCTTGCCATCAGGGGATAATGCCATTATGGGTACAAGGTGCTCGAAGCGTAAAGGATGCTGTAAATCTTGCCAGCTGTTCATAGGTAGTATGTCACCCCAACGACAGGATCCTTGGCAGTGGCTTGACTGACCTCTGACAAGCTAGATGGCATCGATGTCACATTGCAGTCTATCCCATCAAATGGCGGTACCGATCGATGATCGGTGTTTGTGTGGGGTGGGGTCAAAGAGACAGGACGTATGAGATGATCTTGATGTGACGACTCAACTGATTGAGAATATTGATAGTGTCAGCGCCCGAGGGCGCTGCCTCCCACGGCTTGCTCAGGCTGTAGTGACAGTTAGGCACAGCACGAGTCAAGGCCGAAATGTGTACACGATACTTACCTCGTGCTGAATGGATTAATTGCCTGCACACAGAGCGGGCAGCCGGCCAGGTGCAGGGACGACGGCAGGCCGGCCCCATTACGGTGGCCCGTGGGCGGCCACCGTTGGCCAGTGGCACTATCGACGCTGCCAGCGCAGAGGTCGGGGAGCTATTAGCTGAAACCGGCCTTCAAATTGTGTGAGAATGAGCCAAAACGGCGCTGATATCGATTCCATCGTCACAGGAAAGATACGGGGGTTTGTTCCGGATGGATCAAGTTTGCTTTGTATCATCTTGTATTGAATAATTTTCTGAAACAATCTACTCGGATCGTGGCGAACATCATGGGAAATGACCGAGACAAATCGTCACGTGGGTGCTGTTTAGGCGAGGTGATACATCAGTCGGTAAGAGTGCAAAGACACACCTGCTCGCTTGGCGTGAGCGAGAAACTCGTCCCCAAATGGTACCCAAGATGGGTATTGCAAAGTGACTTTGAACCGCCGGGATGGAAGCAATCGAGAAACGCCACCAAACAAATCGGTCTGCTCAGACTCCGCGAACCAGACCACTCTGACCGTCATCTCAATTAATTCTGCGCTTTTGGGCCAACAAAAAATAGATCGGGATGGACATAAAAGTACATGACCCATACGCAGGTTTACTCAGTTTGGAGACGTTGCAAACACGCTGTTGTCATTCAATATAGAGGGCTGTTCAGTTCTACCAAGTCGGAAATAACGTGTCCTCGATGATACTTGAGTTGTAATGTAATGGCCTCAAAAACCGATGGCATCACTAACCTAAAGGGTAGTATGACAGCCTCTAACCAAGTTTACATAGCAATCAAGACGCAATGGGTTGTCGTGCAGGGAAATGATCGATTAGCGTACAACGGAGACAAATCGTGGATGTAAGTACCAGAAAAAAAAAGCAAGGGGATGAAGAAGTTTCAAGGCAAGAGAAGAACGACCAAAGGGCAAGGAATGCATAAATTGGCTACGAACCCGTTCGACAAAAAGAAGACATCAATGCAAGAACGCCGACCAAGCGGGGAGAAACTCGTGAACAAAAAATCATCAATGATCGACCATGCATCATCTTCTTCCATAATGTCCGGCCTGTGGTGGTGGCTGCGCCCAATGATTGTGCTGAGCAGCAGCCGCGGCAAGCCCACCTAGGGGCTGACCGCCCTGCCCTGTTGGACCACCGGGTCCGGGGTACGAGTAGGGTGGAGCAGGCATCATGTGTCCGCCATACATGCCCGCATCGGTGGGACTTCCCCCGTGGTGACCGTGATGCTGGCCATGGGGAGCATAGCCTCCCGTTGGCGAGCCGTATTGCGGGGATGAAGGCACCTGCGAGTGTTGCTGCTGTGGGCTCGTCGGAGAGCCGAGAGAGATTTGTGGTGGTGGCGGTGCCTGGTTTGAGGGCTGGTGCTGAGAAGCACCGGGGATGGAAAGGGGAGGAGGGATAGTGCTATTGGGCGTCTGGGGGGAACCGGGTCCGGTGCGACCTGACGCGGAAGCGCCTGTAGTGGAGGGGCGACGACGACGCTTGTCGCCGGCGGATGCAGTACGACCGCCATGGGTGACTTCGTCATCGCCATCTTCATCACCATCCTCTTTAGTGGGGGCGGGACCGCCGACGGGGCCACCAGGGATGGATAGCCCGCCTGGAAGATTGGCGGTGCCGCTGGGAGTCATGGAAATAGACTGCGTGGCCCGGTTCATGGGGGTCGTGACCACGTTGGGTGGTCCATGAGGACCTCCCTGAGTGGTGGAGTTGAGACAAGCCTGGATGAGATTTTTGCCCTCGGGTTGTGTGACGAGAGGCTGTAGCTTGGCCGTAGTGAAGGTGTATACGAGACCTGTTTCTGAGACGACGAGGAGCAAGACCTGAGTGCCCGTGAGGGTAGAAAGCTCGTAGGCCTAAGAAAGTATGTTAGATAAGCGATAGGCGAGAACACGTTGGACGCATATACCTTTTTCATTATGCCTGCGAAAGTGAAGCAGCATTGTCAGGAAAAAACACGAGAGAGGCAAAGGAAGGTGATCGCATACCAGCTTTCCTTTTGGAGAATGTTATGTGACGTCTTGATTTATCCTGAATAAACTCGATCTTAATCTTGCGTCTTCCTGCCTTCTTGTCCTTTGGTTTTTCCTCTTCGTCGTCCTCGTCGCCTGCGCTCTCTGCTGCGTCCTGATCATTGATGAAGCCGTCCTCTGGGACTGCGCCCTGCTGGGAGAGATGTGGTTGTTGCTGTTGGTGTGGCGGCTGAGCTGGCTGGGGCGGGGCCTGCTGGGGATCGGCTACAGCGGCGTTGGAGATGTCGAGGCCCGTGCGCTGGCGCTTACGCATTGTCGGCGAGGATGAGGCAGGGTCGTCCTGGATGTTTTGACCAGAAAGGGAAGGCTGCTGACCGTGATGGGCCGCGGTCTTGGAATACGGATAAGATGGAGAGGTGTTGGATGCAGAAGGGAGATGGCGATAAGCCATGTAGTGGGGGGGGCGTCGATGAGCGACGGTGTTTGGAGGTAGGCGCGAGTAGCTGCCTGATGTGTGCGACGATGGGCGGGCAGGTGACGGTGGTGCGGAGGGCGTCCTTAAAAGGAATCGCTGAAGTTGGAAGGAGGTGGAAAAGGGAGGGAGTGTCAACGGGGGGCGTGTGTTGTCTCAGTCTGGACGATCAAAAAAAGACTGCCCAATGTGTTTGTTTGTTTGGCTCCGTCGGAGTATCTCTCCACCCTCAGGCACAATCCCGGTAATCCCCGGCCATCTGCTTCCGCAGCCGCCACACCCTTTTTCGGTTCCCCTTTTTCGCGGACGATTACATCATCATTACCCTTTTGCAGATCACAAAATATTATAGAATATCAGAAATCCAAGCGCAACAAGTACAACAAATTCTCGTCCATAGTCCTCAGGAAGCGAGGCTCCTGTGGCGCTCAGCGCTCTTTTCCTTTCCCCTGTCATCTTGACATTCGAACTTTTTTTTTGGGATGCCGGATGTCGATCACGTTCTGGGCAGGCAAGAGACCACTCATGTCAGCGTCGTCGGTATACCAAGACCACCAAGCGCCTCCCGGACACGGCTGTCAACGTCCGTGGCGCCGCCGCGCAGTCGAACACCCTCGAGCGCAATCTCAATCGCCCGCACGTCACACCGTCCGTTCCACGGTCGTGGAAGCATCCCGTGCACGTATACTGCAACCTCCGTATCTGCAAACCCGCGCGGACAGTAAGACACCATCGGCACGTTCAGTCAGCCCGCTCATAATCCAACTCTACGACATACCGCTCGGCTCCTTGCTTATTCGGCTCAGGTGAAGCTCTCCACAGTCCTTGTCGCGGCATACGCCGCCACCGGGCACCTCATATGGGCACACCCGGAGATCCGTACTGCGCCTAGTCAATTGTGCAAGTGAACGGTGCAGCACCGCTTCTTTCAAGTCCTTGAGGTCTGGTAGAGAGATAGGGGAAGAGTGAGAGAACACAGCGCCTGCACCACATGAAATAGGGGATGGAAAGTGTAAACTAGAAGGGAATGTACTACGAGGACTGGCTTGCGATGCAGTAGTCGTCTCAGACTGCAAGTTGACAAGAGAGGTATTCCCAGTGTTTGCGTCCGCTTCGGATCGAGGCCGAAGAAGTGGATATCTAGAGAGAGGGGAATCGTACAATGGAAAGCCAGATCTTGATAGTTCCGGAGCTGATTGCGGTAATTGCGACCGGAAAACCTATCGCCATCGGCAACCGCCAATTTACATCAGCACACATCAACACATCAGGTCACATGGCATCCATAACGAGCCAGTGGAGCACGCACCTGTGCCGACGATGATGTCCCAGAATCACCGGCGGCCAAGGACTCTTGATGGATAACCTCTTTCGACGAGGGAACCTAGCATATGATTACGGTGTCGCGTGGAAGGAAAGGGAAAGGGGAAAAGCAAAAAGGGGGAGAAGTTAGGAAGGGTGAAGCAAGTCAACATGAAAAAAGGAACAGATTCTTGCCACATGTTCGGATTGTGTTTCTCCGGTAACCACCAAGTCTAAGGAGGACATAGGAAGAAAATCGTCGCGGAGGAAAAAACAGGCTATCAGCACCAATGCCAGGGGAAGAGAAAGACAAAGACGAGTAGCATACCTTGCTCATCTTCAGAGGCTCCGTCCTGCGCGGAAGGTTCGCGTCCTGCAACCCCCCAGTCAAATACCCACCAGCGATTATGAAAGTGAAACCGGACCAGCGAGAACACCACACGATACAACCAAGAGGAGGAAGGAACGAGAAATGAAAGTGAAAAAAAGTGGGGGTAACGACAGTAAGGAAAATATAATCAAGGTAGGATTAAAAAACAAAATAATGGCAACCACAGGGGGGAGGGGGGTGGGGAAGAACAAAAGAAATATATCAGCCGGCTGTCGGACTGGCGGAGAACCGAGAGAGAGAACCAATGGTGGATGTCTCTTGGGCCGATAAGTCATTCCTATTATCGGTGGGGCTAGGTGTGCCAAAAGTGCGAGCCGTCGCAGACTTGTCGGTCACATCTTGGTTCCCATCGACCATTGCTACCGAAATGCCTGGATCCAAAAAGGGTCAACGCACGCTCAAAACCAGTGCAAGATCGCCGTGATAAGCGAATGCGGAGTGGGCACGTCCGGACCGGTAAAGGTCGGTAAGATGGTAAACGACACGAACCATGTCTTGTTGCCAATTCCGGAATGGAAGTATAGTTATTCTCCGATTCTCGCGAGGGGAGTAACGTTGACGAATTTTTACCATTCAGTGTACCGATGTGGGTTTCTTCCTGTTTTGCCGTCATCATTCCTTCTGGCGCCTGTACCTCAGCCGTGGGAGGTAGCATTGGTGTCGACTTGCCGGACATCTACGACCACACGCTAAGCACCTCTTGGACGAAGATTTAAAAGGACCTACAGCTGCAAGCTTCTTCGACCTCGACTCTTCCCTTTGAGCGATGAGTTGCCGCATTCTCTTGATTTCTTCCTCCTTTTCTGCGAGCGCATTCGTGGCGGGCGGTGTGGGAAACGGTTGCCCTGTATTGCCATTGGTAGACCCCATAGACGAAGGCATCGTCGGAGTCGCGGTGAGCCGCGATGGAACGCGCGTGGCGAATGATGTAGTGGCTGCCGGGGAATACTCCCGAGTCTCGCTGTTTCCTGCATAATCTCCCCTCACTTGATTGTCGCCATCGTCTTCACTGTCGCTCAGCTCGATGACACAACGGCGCATACCGCTAATTCCGGCGAAACTACCGCATTTACGCCTGGAGAGCGAGTTGGAATACGGGGCTCCATTGGAGTGCCCATTGGATGAGTTTCCGTGACCACGCGAGGGTCCCGGGCCGGTGTCAAAATCGACGAAATCAGCTGCCACGGGACGCTTCATGCTTCGGCGTTGTGGATAGTTGTTGTCGCCGTCGTTGTTTTGAAGGGTGGGCGTGAGTGAGCCTGAGCCCGCCATGTCCATAGACGTCGCTGGGTCTTGTTCCGAGCCATTGCTGGTGGAGCCTGCATTGTCTGTTGATCCGGTAGGTAATTCCACAGGTGACTGAAGATCGGCATGAATGGCCGTACTCGAGGAAGATGTGGACTGAGCCGAAGAAGGCTCGACCGAGGAAGTGGACGTATCTCTGGACGCGCCATTGAGAGGGATCAAGTCGTCAACATCCATGCGCTCCAAACTTGACAAGGAAGTTGTGTCAACAGAGGATCGGTTATCATTATCGCCGGCATCCAGATGCGAAGCAGGCTCAATCGACTTTAAAAAATCGTCGACGCATTGAGTAGGAACAGCACTCATATCCACGTCTTGGTCTTGGTCTTTGGATGGGGTGACGAAGTCGTGGGGTTCTTGTCGAGCCTTTCGGGAGGCAATGGCCGCCTTGCGGGCGAGCAGTTCCTGGCGTCGTTGTTGCTCAATGATGAGCAATGAATGAGAATTTAGATCAACTGATGATGGCGAACTCGGCTCAGCCTTGATGTACGGATAGGGGTCGGGTGACATGCGAGTGTCGATGCGCTCCATGCTCATGCGCTCGGCAAGAGAGACTTGGGCTGGGATGACAACTGGAGGCGGCATTGTCGAAGAGGAAGAGAGCAGCGAGCGCGTGGACAAGGATGGAGAAACTGGTATAAGTGCGAGCATATCGGGTGTTGGGTACGGAATGAGCCCACTTGTATCCAAGTTGCTTGGAAGCCGCAGGTTGAGTTCCGAAAAAACGTAGAAAATGACATGTCGGCTCAAGCCGCACTCCAAGAGATATTCGGGAGGAACGCCCCAGCCAAGGAGGTCAAGAACGATGTCCTTGGCGGTGTTGTACTGATCTTGGGTCACTAAAAGTCAGGTGAGCAGGGGGGGTGCAGTGCAGAACCGACGACGAACTGGAGAGTCCTGGTCTGACATGGTGGGCATCAAGTAGTGACTCGAGCAAAGAGGGTTCAGGTTGCCACGACTGGGCGTCGGACGGTTCCAACGGGGACGCTGCTGGGGTTTCGATGCGTTGTGGCATGGGTTCCTGGGGCTGTGAGGTGAACGGCCGTTGTCTCAACCTGGGCGGGGGAGTGGGTGAGCGTCGGGGTGGAGGAGATGTTTCGGTGTCGCTGATTTCGCCTTCTTCGCGAATTTGACCGTCCTCGATGTCTTCTGGTGGGTCGTCGTTGCCATAGTCGAGGTGGAGAGAGGGCTCTTGTGCAAGGCGGGGCGGGAGTGCGGGATCGACTCTGCGGCGCTTTCTTGAGAGGAGAGCTGCGGCGCGCAAAGAGGAGGCGATGTCGGTCATGGTGGGTGTTGAGAGGAGAGGTGTGAGAATCTCGCACGGACCACAGAATGCCTCTCAACTACTCCAAGTGGGACCAGCTCGAGCTCTCGGACGACTCGGACATCGAGGGCCACCCAAACGTCGACAAGCGCTCTCTCATTAATTGGAAACAGCGCGACATTCACGAAAAGCGCGAGGCCCGCAAGCACAAGATCGAGGCACTCAACGCAGAGATCGCCTGCAACAACGTCCTCAAGCCCCGTCTCATCAACATCACTCACCGCATCGCCGGCGCACAACCTACTAATATCGGCGATCTCGCAGAGGATGCACAGGCAGGAAAATCGCACACCGGTCTCCCCTTTTTCCAGTATCTCGTCGATCGTCTCCAGTCGAACCCGTCCCCTGCAGCCCCACCCACCAACGCAAAGGACCAGCCCACCTACGATGCCATGATCCTCTCCCTCCTCTTCCAGATCTACGACACAGTCAAGGTCCTCCCCCAGGACGAACAAGCAAAGGCCGTCCTCGACGGCATGAAGAAACACATCGCCCAGCTAGCAGAGCATACGCGCGAGCTCGAGGCTGACCTCGCAGCAGAACTCAAGGAGCAGAAGAAACACATCACCAGCGACGACATTCATGAGGGCTGGGAAAGCAAGGTATCTCGATCTGGTGCAACTCGCCTACACTACTGACCCCTCCCCAGTACGTCCCTCCCAAACCTACCCCGCCCCCGATCAAGAATGCGATCACCGACACGACTCCAGAAACCAAGACGACCACAACCAAGACGACAACCTACGAAGTGCTCAACCCTGCCGCCTCTTCCTCTCATGCTGCCGCTGCCCCTCCCCCATCGGACGCAGACGCCGCCAACGACGACGACGAGCAACAGGAAGATCTCCCAGAGCTCACCCCATCCCTCGCCGCCTTCTCCCACTTGTCGCTCTGGGACTATGCCCAGTCCTTTGCCTTTATACAGGACAATCGCGACGTCGTCGTTCCAGGTGCATCGGACGCTCTCCTCGTCGCCGCCTTCCAGGCAGAGACGGACGGACGCGAGAAATACGCAAAGCAATGCGTGCACCAAAGCTTGCTTCTGCAGTATTGTGACAAACTGGGCCGCGATGGAGTGCGGTTGTTCTTCCAAAAGTCGGTCGTCCCCTCTTTATCTTGACCACACCAGGACTGAGTCGCGACCCTAGGATGATCGCGGGCGATAAACGCGCCGTGTCCATCTTTGTCAAAGATGTCGAAGATACCTATGCTCATCTTGTCATGCGTGTCGCAGCCGCTGCTACTGAAGCCTCCTCGTCCACCCCACAGAAAGAGCAGATCCAGCTCGTACCTGAAAACCCCGACTCTAGCATTACTTTCAACGTACCCGACGGTCCACCGCCCGACAATCTTGTCCTCGAGGGCCCCGGAACCGAAGATCTGGATATCGAGGAGGTGCGCAAAGCATTGATGATGCGATGGACAGTCTTCGATGGGTTCAATGACGAACTCAAGGATGCGCTGAGGGTCGGGACTCTAGAGGGAGTGAACAAGGTCCTCGCGGAAATGGACGTGGGGGAGGCCGAGGAAGTGGTTTCGAAGCTGGACCTGGCAGGAATCATGAGCTTTGCAGAGGGAGGCGTCAGAGATGAGACTGGTAGCGCGAAAAACGAGGACGAGGATGTGGAATGATGGTCTTGTGTCCTTTCGTTTCCTGCACAGGAGGAAGGAGCATTCAACAGAAGAAATTGTACTTTAGAACATTGATCCAATGCATTATCACTCCCAGCAGATAGTACAAAGATAGCCTCTGTGTTGCCTGCGATATCTTACAAAAGATGGTAAATCAGACAAGCTCCTCGCTCACTTCGGCATGTGGGTTGCCGTCGAGCCCATATGCAAGGCCAAGTGCTACTTTGGCCGCAGCCTTCCTCCTCTCCTTGTCAGGCATCCCAGCAATATCCTCTTTCAGTCCTTGGAGCGCGCCCAACACGCGTTGCAGGTCAAAACGCTCGAGATCAGCATCCATCATCTCGATATCGAGTTCCTGGCCAGGATGATCTTGCGATGGCGCTCCGACAGCAACGGTGTCCCCCCGTTCCTGCGCGGGAGAGATCGAGAGAGGTATGGTACCAAATATTCTGCGCGAGGTTTCCGCAATTTCGAGCCGTGATGGCATGACTTCGTCTACCTCGTCACCGCTGTTGGAAACCCGTTCTAAAATGATCGAGTCCCTGTCCTCAAAGTCTGACACAGAGCCGAGGGATTTGTAAGATTCGCCGGGTACTAGGCGAGTCGTGTCAAAGGTACCGTGATCATCAAAAGTGGGAGTCGAGCGGCCAGATGAAGCAGCGTTGAAGTTAAAGGTAGAACCGAAGCTCGTGGATGCAAGAGGTGGAAATATTTGTGGAGACGATAAACTCTCGACAGAGGGCTGAGGGATGCCAAGGGCACTTGGAGAGGACGCAGAGACAAAGGAAGTGAAATCATCGTCGAAACCTGCTTTAGGAGTGGTAGGGCGCGAACTTTCAAGAAACCCGCTCGAGGAAGGCGATAGGGTGCCTGGAGTGACGACGGTGCTCCAGGGAACGGTTTCATCGTCACCAGATCGCGCATCTGGATCGCCAGATAAGGTGTCTTCATCGAGCCAACGTTCGAGTTCTTCGAGCTCTTGCTGCATATGATCACCGTCGTTTCCGGATATCTTTTCTCCCACCAGTCGTACGAGATTGTGATAGTCATCACCAGGAGTCCTTTGTACCGCGCCAGTGAAGCCAGTTGTAGTGACCCGTTTGGAGGGCTGCCGGACCATCGATGGCCACATGATGGTACTCAGCGCATCGACGATGCGAGGGATACCTAAGGAAGGTGAATACTGCTAGGTGGAGCAGAGGGCTGCAAGCTCACCCGAACGATCGGGCGAAGAAGCCTCGACGTCAGGGACATCGACAAACTCGAAGCCCTTGGAAGACAAGTAGGCGTCTATGTCTTGGTCGTCCTCGACCTCTGCAGGCAAAGTCGCGCCGAGTCTGATGGCAAGGGCAACCTCGAATTCATGCTGAGATGCGTGCAGAGAGAGCGCGCGGATGTGGTCGCGATAAGGCTATACAAGGGAGATCAGCGCATGCCAAGAGGCGGACAAGGCGCGCACCTCGCCGCTATTCCAGACGAACAGGAGAGCGGGGGCCTGTAGTTGGTCCTGGATCGCGGCCCAGGAGGAGAGCGTGTGGACGAGAAAGGTGACCTCTGCCGTGTAGTACTTGTTCACGATCGTCCACGGCACATGGTCATCGCCAACGACGTCCTTCACAAGTCCTAATTACCAGTCAGTCAAACTCGGAAGAGAGGGAAAACGACGTGCTTTCAAGGAGCGCGCGAACGGTGTCTGTCGTTGACGCGATGGCGAGGATCGCACAGTCGGTCATCGGTGAAAGAGGCGCCAATCTCACCTCATCTCCTCCTCGTTGACTGATCCGCTTCGTCAGCACTACCAAGCACGTCACACAAGCCCCCTCTTGCGCGAGGCTTTTCTGACACTATAAAAACGAGCGATGGTACGCACAACCCCACATCCTAATCACAATGACCGTCGAGGTACTCGCTCCCCGTGACGTCCAAACCACCCTCAACTATCATGCTCCTCTCGACACCCAGCCTCCTTACAACTACGTCGACGAGCCCCCTGCAGGCGTCCCAAGGTCCAACGTCGGCGAGGACACACGCCCTGTAGTCGTTCATGACGCTAGAGGCAAGGGCGACACTCTGGGTCTCGATGTCAGCGGGTTCCAGTTCGTCCACTATCCCAGCGTCGAGAAAGACTTTGTCGACGAGGACAAGATCAAGTCGGTTTACTATGCAGAGGTTGAGGACATCCTCAAAAAGTACACCGGTGCCAAGAGAGTCTTCATCTTTGACCACACCATCCGGCGCAGCCCGGCCGACCAGAAGAGGCCTTCCAGTGCTCCCCTCCGTGGACCAGTGGTCAGTGCTGTCCCAATACCTGTCTATGCATTCTCACATGCCAGCTGTAGCAACGTGTCCATGTTGACCAGACGTTCGTCTCGGCGGCGGAGCGCGTTCACCATCACCTCGGGGACGAGGCTGAGCAGCTCCTCAAAGGTCGATACCGCATCATTAATGTTTGGAGGTGCGTCGCACGCGCTCATCTCACCAAACACCACTCATCCGTCTTTTAGACCTATTGCCAACACCGTGGCACACAAGCCTCTCGCCGTAGCCGACTACCGCTCCATCGATCCAGATACAGACCTCATTTCAACCCGTCACATCTATGCTCATCGCGAGGGTGCTACCTTTAGCGTCAAGTACAATCCCGGACACAGGTGGTATTACTTGTCGGACCAGACCCCAAACGAAGTTACCTTTATAAAGTGCTTCGACTCTGACGTCGACAAGGCACGCTTGACACCCCACTCGGCTTTCCATGACGGCACAAGTCCTCCAGATGCCCCTCAGAGGCAATCCATAGAGGTTAGGGCCTTGGTGTTTGATTCCGAGTAAACGTTGCATGTCTGTCGTGTCATGGTTCGCGTTGTATGTTGTCGAGCTTTTCAGTGTTTATGATGTATTTCCTTTAGTACCGTCTATGTATATTCTCCCCTAGATTCTAGTAGGACATACAGTTATTAAACTTCTTCCGACATTCGTTTCATGCAGCTGCTGGTTCAGCAGTGCGCGCAGTCTCGAGTGTGTTTGCATACTGGAACTCGCCAGAGTTCTCATACTGAGGATGCACAATCAAAACAGCATAGCATAGCAAGGCGAATCACCTACCTGCCACATATCGATGGCAACTTGACAGCTCTCACGGACGACGGTGGGTGAATCCTCCCGCGTCATCCATTCCTTTAGGTGTGGGAGCACCTCGGGAGTTGCAATCCCACCGAGAGCTTCTGCTGCCTCATGTCGTACCATGTCGCTTTCGTTCGCGTTTCGGAGAATCTTGATCAAAGATGGTACAGAGTGGGCGGATAGCAGCTGACCGAAAACGAATGCAATCTCATGCCTGCGATCATCTCAGCGAGACACCGAGTACGATTGGTTCACTCACTTGAAAAGAGCGCTGTCATCAGAAAACCCACATGCGAGTGCATCCACCGCTGATGGCGTGCCGATATTGCGCAGGGCAAACATCGCACGGTACCTCTCAAAGAGTGGTAGTTCTGCATTGAGCAGTTTTTCTTTGAGTGATACTATGGACGCTTCCGTTACATCGTCCGGTTTTGGTTGTCCCGACAGGAGATGGGAAGACGGGGGAGCGGGATCGATCGAGGTATATGTGCTGTTACACCCATATGAGCACGCCAGGAAAAAAGAGGTCGGAGGGGCAGACGTACGGCAAGGTATCCGGAGACGCTATAGCCACAAGATGTGTTCTCCCTTCTTCCGAGTTATCCCACTCGATCTTTGCGAGCGCGATCTCGCACGTTTCGCGTACGCTCCGGTTGGCATCAAAAAGGTATTGGCGCAGGATCGGCACTGACGTCGTGGACGAAATAGCACCCATTGCTTCCGCCGCCTGTCCCGTCCGAGTGTCAGAGGACGAGGAGATGCGTAGCAGGATGACATACTTCGTGACGGACCATTGGATCTTCATCTGCTTTTCGTAAGACGGTCTCGAGAATGGGCAACGCGGATGTCCGTTTCATTTGACCTAGACAATAGGCGAGCTCGTGCTTGAGAAGCGCAGAAGGATCGTCAAAGGCTGTCGATGGCAACGTTAGGTCCGAGTGATGGGATGCAGTGAAGACATACGACACCTTTTGCTATGATCGCGACTGCATCGTCGTTTTTGAGGGATCCGAGGGCAAAGAGGGCGCGGAATCTGTCGTGAAGGGGGACTCTGCTGGAGGTGTTGAGGAGGACGTCCTCGAGTGACCTGAGCTCTGCAGGTGACATGGGCAAAGTCGAGTGTTGGCGGACTTGAAAATACACGCCCTCCTGAACACGACCAGCATGCCCAAGTCAAAACGCGCAAAACTCGGTGAGATCCAGAGACTGCATGGCTAATTCGCGGCGAATGACACGACGCTCCCAGTATCGCTCACAAAGGTCTCGAAAAAGACCAGGGAACACAAAAATGCGCTCCTGAACGAGGTGCGCACAACATCGTCGATCGTTCCCATCGTCCCAGTGAGAGACCTCGACAGATTCAACAAAGCGCAGAAAAATGGAAGTACTGCTGGCTGTTCGAGGTAGGTGCGATGCGCAACACGCATCTTAAAACCGTCCGAAATCTCTGGAGAGAGTGAGTACTCGCAGGAATATACCAGGTCTAGTCTGACAGTGATCAAGTTCAGCACGGATATTCTTTGGCAGGGCTGCGGTGATGGCAAAAGCACTTGGAAATACACCAGAAGAAGAGCACCGGCCAGGACTGCATAAACTTGCCGAGGCATGTCATCTCGGTCTATTTCCTGCTTGCAACTCATGACTGTCATCGTGCGACAGAAAATAAAAGGCCAAGTTGGTTTGCTATTTACCGACACAGAGCCACAGGAAGTGATCGAGTGGTTCGAGGACTTCCGACAAGCCGACTTTGCGCGAACAGGCAACATTGCCAGCCGGACAGTGATACTCCCCGTGGGTCCTGTGATGCGAGTATACTCGGACCCCCCGGAACCGTTCCCACACAACGAAGAACCTCAGCTGCGTAAATTAGGGCTATCTACGACATTGAAAAGGGGTGTGCCCACGCTGGATACATCGCACAAGATATGCGACAAAGGCAAAGCACTCACGGGCGAACAGGCACAACTACTGAAGCTCATTGGCGAGAAGATGGTTGTGTTTAGAGTGGGACTAAAAGTGCGATGGGACTCTGACACGGGGGTGGTCACGCAGATAAGGGGTGGAGCCGTGTCTGCAGAGGAGCAGCACGGGGACGACGAGGACGAGGGGATGGACGAAGAGTAGACGATGTATCGGTCTCTCTGGGAACATTTCGGTTCATTTTTCTGGTGTGTTGATCTGGTGACCAGCCGGGTGTGTGAGCTCGGCTATTTCAAAGTGGGACCCAGACCCACCGGCGATATCGATATGCAGTGGTTGCTGCATCTTCTGGGCCTTTCCATCCAGCAGCCCTTTGCATCAGTCCCCGTTGCGAGTCCCCCACTGACAGCCATGCCCGCAGAGTTTGCCCTCAAATCGTCTCCTGATATTCTCTCCCCGCAGGACATGTTGACCCTGCCCAGGCCAGGTGCCCCCCTCCCCAACCCAGCTAGTGACTTGGCCCTCATCCCCCTCAGCAAGTATTCCTTCGATGATCGCAAGTGAGTCGTGACAGATCTAGTTCACCTCATCACCCTGACCCGACCCAAATCATACAGAACCCACAAATCGCTTGCCATAGCACCCATCGTGGCGGGATCTGACCCATATGATCTACCGCTTCCCGACGGGGGCGATGCATTCTGGCTGGATGCGCGCACCATCGCGCATATCGTAGAGACAGGTGAAGACACAGACAAGAAACAACAACTATTCGCCATTCCAGTCACAGTAAACAAAAATGAGATTAGTGTTGGCGAGTCCATCCCTGTTGGGTCTTTCCCCGTCACCACCGCCGCAGACTTCCGCTATGCGCACTCTACTGGCGTCCTCGTCTTCTCCGCGTACGTCTACGCGGATGGCGATCTGAAGGCGGTCAAGGAAAACGACGAAAAGTACGAGAACCGTGGCAATTCCGCTTTGGTCTACGACAAGAACTTTGAGCGCCATTGGGACACTTGGGTTGGCCCCAAGCACAAGTCTCTCTTCACCGTGCCGTTATACAGCGTTCGAGGAAAATTCATCCTTGGGGAGGACTTCACCAATGTTCTCAAGGACACTAAGTTGGTATGTAACCTATATATATTCAAGGGATCTCATCACTTACCGATCTGTCATCTTAGTCTTCTCCCGTCGAACCCTTTGGTGGAACGGGTGATTTCGATATCTCAAACAGTCAGATCATCTTCACTGCAAAGGACCCCGATCTCCCAGAAACAACTCATACGAAACAGAACGTGCGGTCGCTTCAATGTCTCTTATCACTCTGTTGAATCGGCCATAGATATACCTCGTTGGCTTTGACGGTTCCAAACTCGTGGAGCTCACATCTGGTGTGCATGGTGCAACTCATGCCCCAACTTTCAATCGTCAGGGTAACAAGGTGGCTTGGCTTCAGCTTGATGAAGATGGCCACGAATCAGACAGGTAGGTCACCAATGTATTTCCTCCTACCAACCACTCTGACGTGCGATCCAGGGCCAAGGTTGTCATTCACGACCTCGCAAAAGCCGTCAGTTTCACTATCACCCAAGACTGGGACCGTTCCCCCGGTTCTCTGGCGGTATGTTGTACCGCTCCAGTCTCGACTTCTGGAAATCATAACTAAAGTAACATCCGTTTAGTTTTCGGAAAGCGGCGAGTTCATCTACATGCTCGCCGAAGACATTGCCAGAGCCAAAATATTCACCCTTCCAATCCCTCCAACCCCCAGTGAATGCACCGCACATCCCAAGCTCACCCCGCCGTACAATACCCCTGTTGCTCTGACCGACACACACGCTGCTTCGGGCTTGCAAGTCCTTTCGGGCGGTCGTCTCCTCTTTGCGCTGTCCTCGCTCACGTCCCCGAACGACGCTTACGTTCTCGGCAACCTCCAACTCGTCGAGGCGGACATCAAAAAGAATGCATCGAACCCTGTTAAAGCCGAACTTTCTCAGATCACCAAGTTCTCGGCTGCTTCCCTCCAGGGCAAACACCTCCACCCCGGTGAGGATTTCTGGTTCAGAGGCGCGGAGCACAACATCCATGGGTGGATCCTCACTCCTCCTGGTTACAAGTCCACGGACGTGAAGAAATGGCCTGTCGTTTTACTTATCCACGGCGGTAAGTTCCGTTACCTTGTAGAATGACGCGAGACGGCTTACGCGCGGCAACCTAGGCCCCGAAAGTTGCTGGGCTGATTCTTGGTCCACTCGTTGGAATCCTAATGGTTAGTGATCGTCTACTGGTTGTTATTTTCCTGTGATCCATTGCCTGCCAGTCTTTGCAAACCAGGGTTATGTCGTCGTGGCAATCAACCCTACTGGGTCCACCTCTTTCGGCCAGGGTACGAATCTTACTGCTTCATATGCCATCTCAGTCCTCTCAAAACACATCTCAGCCCTGACCGAAGGAATCAAGGAAGACTGGGGAGGAAAGCCCTTCGTGGATCTTAGGAATGGTTGGAAATACGTCTTGGACAAGTACCCTCAGGTAATCCGCATTCGATCCTCAATCACCGATGTGCTTCTCATGGTATTGCCCAGATCGACGCTGACCGTGCGGTCGCTGCCGGCGCGAGCTATGGCGGCTATGCAATCAAGTAGGCCGCACCCACATCCCCACCTCTGTGCACTGACGACCGACTTTCTCCCAGTTGGATCCAAGGAAACCCTGAGTTCGGGTTCGGGTTCAAAGCCTTGGTGTGCCATGACGGTGTGAGTGGTCTCGTTTACTCCCATGTTGTTGTATTGAGACGGCGCTAGGTCTTTGACACCACGTACAATGGTTATGCGACTGACGAGCTCTTCTTCGTGCGTATACATCACCATCCAGTCTCATCGAATCCTTCTGATATCTAGCTAGTTCAACCACGAGTGGGGAGGACGTCCCTGGGAAGAGAGATCCTTTGAGCTGTCTCGCAAGTATGTCAGTTCATCGTGAATCTACGCTCCTCTGACCACGCATCATAGGTACAGCCCCGCGTACACCGTGAGTAAATGGTCGACGCCTGAGCTGATTATCCATGGGAGCAAGGATTACCGCTTGCCCGAGAGCGACGGAATCGCGGTATGGCACGCCCTGCAACAGTACGTCTCTCTTCAGCTCGACTGCTCGGTACGTGGGCTGACACTGCACCCTCAAAACAGACTTGGGGTACCTAGCCGATTGGTGATCTTCCCCGACGAAAATCACTGGGTAATAAATGCTGGCAACAGCTTGAAATGGCACTACGAGGTATTCAAGTGGTTCGATGAATTCATCGGCGAGAACGCTCTCGTCCGTGAGCGTAACTGAAACGATTGGCGTATCGTACCAAGAAAAAGGTGGAGTGCTTCGAGCTGGGGAGATATCTTGTAGGGACCTTGATTGCAAAGACGAAAGCTACACTGTGGGTACATATGCCATAGCGAGACAGAGAGATGATAGAAATGTGTTTCCGACGTGCAAGAAAGCATGCGCAGATCAATCATAAGTAGCGGAATAAATCAGGTGAATGGAAACGCGAGTAGAAAATCCATATCCAGAAGGATGAGTACATTCATGGCTTAGAAGTGGTAGAGGCTCGACTTTTTTTAGTAGATGGAGGTGCTTTTCGTTTCTTGACCACTACGGGAGGGCGAGTTGCCTTCTGAACCGAGATTGGTTTACGTTTCATTCCCAAGACTTCTTTGCGATTGGTCTGCGAATGCATTGTCAACGTGAAACAGAGATTCTACCCTCGAGGTTTTCTGACCTCGACACCCATCAATAACTCGTCATCACCATCTGAAACAGGTTGATATTCATCTACATCGCTCTGCTTGGAGTCATGGCCGGCGTCGTCTCGTTCCGACTCGTCGTCATCGATTTCAACGTAGGTTCGCTTCGCGGATACTTTCCGTTTAATACGTGGAGTCGCCTTGCCCAACTCTGTGGTTCTGGGAAGCACATTCGGGGTCTTGGAAGTAGATGCCGATACCGAAGTCGAGGTTGAAGCAATATTAGAGGCAGAAGTTGAGTCCAGCCCCACACCCTCTCGATCCACGCTTTCTTCTTTCACGGGGACCTCTACGACAGCCTGGACGCGACGAATGAGTATCTGGCGCGTGCCATTTGATATCGATCCTGGCTGCGCGACAGTGGGGGCAGTTTCTTGTATAGCTCGTTGGCGTGCACTCCGTTGGTTCTCCGACGATGGGGTCGGGAGTTGCAAGATGGGTCCCTGGCGGGTTCGATTTGCGCTCGAGGTTGCCTTGGACGCGGAGTGTGCGGATTTCGAAGGAGGGAGTTCTTGGAGGGCTGGACTCAAGGAATCGAGCGCGGAGGCACGCTGTAATCGGGTGGACGCGGATAAGTTACCCATGGCAGAATACCTTACCATGGGAGTATATGGTGTAGCAGATGTTTGGGCATGTCCACCCTGGACAAGCACTCAGGGAGTCTGGCATACAATTGAGTCGAGGGAACATACGGAACTCAGTTGTTCTGCGACGAGCTCTTCTACGCGTTGCGCGAGTTTTGACCGCTCTTTTTCGACACGAAGAAACTGTTCTTTCCAGCTGATGGCTTCCTGTCTCGAGGTCTCCTCGAGGCGAAGACACTGATTTTTCCACTGAGTGGCTTCCTGGCGTAGTTGGGCGATGGTTTCGAGGTGGTGATTAATCTGTGACAGATAGATGATCCACACGCGTCAGAGGTGAAAGAGAGTGCCATACGGTTTGCTCTGCTTGCTCTGCCTGGAGTGAGTGAGGGTGAGACTGTGAACATGTGAACACGAGGGACGTTGCGCACCGTGGCTTTCCATACAGCAGCTTCTTGCTTCCAAGCTTGCTCATCGAGCCTGGCGGCGTGGAGGGCGTTGACGGCGTCGTCGCGTTCTCTGCGAGCTTCGCGTGCGTCGGTGGTTACTTGCGCGACATCCTTGCGGGCCTGATCTTGAGCCGAGGTGAACTAGAAGATCGCGGAACTGAGCTCAGTGGGTGGTGAAGTTGTGGACAAGCACGCGTACGGCGAGTGTGGCGGCTCTGTTGAAGGAGGTGAGCGCGTCGGACAAGATTGTGGAGGGAGTACTAGTCTTGCTCATCGTACTGGCAAACCCATTTCGGCGATTCCCGATGTTGAACCAGTGCACCAAGGCTGGTACTGCTCGCACAGACCAAGACCAGGCTCAGTCCACTCTTAGTCCATGCTCAAAATACAATCGCAGAATAGATAGCCGTGCAGACGAATTGTGACCTAATAGTACAACATCTAAAGCACCTTTGTGCTCCCATTGGCGCCACCACCCATCTTGAACCTGCGCCCAGTTGCGAATAATACGCTGTCCAACAGTGCAGCGACGGTCAGCACTCCTCCAACGATCGCACACGTCCTGGAGAAAGACCGATTGAGAAATACCATCACCAAAAAACAACATTACTCACGATGTTAGGAAATGTGCAAACGATTGCCTTGTCTCGGAGTGGACGACGAGAATAGGTGATATTTCAAAGTTGAAGAACGCCCCTGTGCAAAGGCTCAGCGCTCAATATCACTCGCCTCTCGATCACGACTTTCAGTCACGTACCTGGTGCTCCCGCAATCCCATGATGCGTGTAAACTCCTTGTTTGTCCTCTTCACCAGTGCCTTTCATCAAGTCTCGCTCAAAGTGAGTTACACTATATTGGTGCGTGTTGATCTGAGCGCCGACTTAGTCCTCATGGTGCTCCACTAGATGTTTTACGCACGGATTTTCCGTCGAGGGTCCTGAACTGTGTTGATACGACCTTGAGGAAATATTGGAACATGTATTGAGCCTTTGTGGTCTACGGATTCGGATCAGGTCAGTAAGAATTCGCAAATGCGTTGGCAGTCAACAGACCTTGGCTTCATAGGCGTCCAGGGGATTCTCTTCAATACCCATACGCTTCCTCATCTCCTTTCCTATCCTGGACTTGGTCGGATTATACTCATCATCAGCCATAAAGTAGAACTCATGGACGGTGTGAGAGAAGTCATGGATGTTCTTGTCGTCCCTCAGGTAAGGTACGAGGTCGTGGAAATAGCGACTATTAGTTTGGTATGATCTGCCTGGGGAGATGTTGATGTTGCCGATAACTTTATTCACTCGAATGCGTCCAGAGATATTGCAACCCTCCGATGCCTGGTCCTTGAGTTTCTCCGACCACCCTTCTTGAGCGCACTGGCGCATAGCGAACTGTTAGCACGCAAAATTCACTCAACGGATATTTAACCTGCCTGTTCGATTTCATCGGGGTTTCCAAAACTCCAACCCTTGTTCGTGTATGCCTGCCTGACCTCTTCGCAACTGTTGCAGCATCCACTCTCCGGCTCTATACCACCATAACATGAACCACAGTATCCGGACCCGCGCTGCTCCGCCAACTTGTCTATCTCGTTTCGCAGATCCCCACCATGCTGTCCGGGGACGTCGACGCCAGCTTTTGTGAGTCGTTTTTTGACAATGTTGTGGGAAACGTCGCGTTGCTGTTCCCCAGAAATGTCCATGACGTCGAGGCTAAGCACTAAAAGTATTGTGTTCGAAAGCCCGAGAGAGAAACATTTAAACCGCCCAAGATAGCTTAGCAGTTAAGAAAAAAGTGGGGAACGAGCACCGCTCACAGTAACAAGGGACATGCGGGAATGTCACGTTTAACTTCACGCTCAGTTTCTGTCCACGACTGCGATCAACGACAATTGAAGTGTCAACTCCAACTCTTCTGTAATCAAAGAATTCCATGGTCGTGAAAGCCAGTATGATACATGCTGAAATGAGTGTCACTATGGATCCAGAGAATGTAAGTTTGAGCAACCCGAGGAAACGAAGTTAAACATACAGAAAGCGCCAGTACGCGTCTTCACTTTCACGTCTTCTGTGGTCTAGCAGTAGATACGTGGTGAGTGCCGACGTGTCACAAGGAGGCGTAAACAACAATTTACCTTCCCAAAGGCATCGATTCCTTTGAGGCCTGCTAGAAAGCCCTTCGCCATCGTACCAGTCCGTGGTCAAGGAGGGCGACCGTAAAATCTAAAGCAGTGGTTCAATGAGAAAGAAGAAATGAAAGCGCAACGTCGCTCACAAGTAGCATCACGTGACTAAACGAGCGACGTGTCCTCCCCGAAACGAATCCCGGACGTTGCAAGTTCTGAGCCACCCGGAGTCCGACATTCCGTCAATTCTATCAAGTTGTCATCTCCCACTATTCGTCAAGGATGGTAGTGGCTAGTAAAACTGCGATCGAGCCAAGTATGCCCCATTATAAAACTATCTTGTCCACACCCTGCTTCACCTTGCCGATTAAATTGCGTACACCGTCTCTGATGCCTTCGGCTTGAACCCCAACATTGTCCGAGCTCGTTCTGTATACCCCCGAGCCACCCGGCCCACCAAGACTGACATTGACGCCGCCCAGATTGAGGTTTAGTGATGGCGCGTTTGCTGATGATTCTGGTGGTGGCTCGTACACAGAGTTGGGGAAGGACTCTGCTGCAGCGCGAACCATCTCCAAGTAGCTGGTGGAGGTCAACACCAAGTCGTAATGAGAACCGAAATTGACATGAAGTACCTGGACGAATTGTGGACGCATGTGCCTCCAAGCAGCACCCGCGTTCCCGTTGAAGCAGAGTCTTGATTCCATAACGCAATCGTTCTAGCCTCTTCGTACGTTGTCCCACCGATCATGAATATAATAATATCTTGCGGCCTTGGGGGTAATCGTTAGTACGAGGAATTCAGCGGGATCATGCAGCATACCGCTGCAGACCAAGGTTCGTCCCTGCACCATCATGGAACGGGTAGCTGGTCTCTTTCAGACGCCCCTTGAACAGATTTTCTAATGTCTGTGAGAGATGTGGAGTGTGTTGAGTGTAGACATTTTCGACGCCCTATACCACTCGTCAGCATATACCAGTGACATCATAAATGCGACTTGCCTTCAAACCTTTCAACGCAGACCTGCCCTTGGCTAACAGCGACTCCATCGAAAATAAATCATCTTGCCGCTGATCAGAACCGGAGATGTTCAAAAAGACATAAACAAGCTTGACGAAACAATTCAATCAGTGCTAAACGTAAAGGGCAGAATGTACTCACCCTTGCTTCCTCTCGTGAAACTCCATTGGAAAGCAGGAGATTGATGAGCGTAGCAATATTGCTCGTCTGTGTCTTCTGGTAGCGTAGTGCATACAGAATAACAACCCGGAGCTTATTCCATGCAGGCACGGAGTTATTCGAGACGAGAGCTTGGACAGTCTGAGCTCAAGCGTACGATTGAGGTGGTGAAGATGAACTTTCGAACATTGTACGAACCTTGAAATCACAGCCTGAACTCGTCGCAAGGCCTTGTTCTATTTCACCAACGTCCAGCAGATGATCTCTCTCAACCAACCGACTGAGTTCCCCGACCAAGGCAACGTGTTTACTGACGTTTCCGCCAAGCTTCCTAAACTCGGGATATTCCTCGACAAACTGCTTCATGTCAGATATTGAATTGATAGCCGAGGGGGATTGAGCGAGTGACCGTGATTGATAAGATTGAACGTAATTTATCAGTGAAGTACCAAGATCACCAAACGTTGCCAAGTAATGTGCTTGGAAGAACTGGTCAGTCGAAGTTGTGAGAGTAATTTCCTATTGAATATGTGAGAGACTGGTGGAAGGAAATCCTGCGGAAATGAACTTGCAGAAAGTTCAGGCTGAATATCAGGAACCATGCTGAGATTAACTCTTCCATTCTGAATGCCGAGAAGTTCATGGACCATAGCCTGATATGTCCATTGAGATAGCAAGGGCGTAATGGGGTCGTTTCTCCGATCAAGGATGAGTAACAGCGGTGCTACCTGCGTAAGCCTGAAATCAAACAAGGCCGACTCCGCTTGGATGCGATGCTTCGTACTAACATGAATAGAGCAGGATGACAATACGAAAAGGTAACTCACCTGAACTTCATTGGCCAATTTTCTGGCCATACCACTCATCTTCTCATACCGGATGGCAGGTTTTTTCTTCAAACTGAGAAGAACAGCTATGATACCTTGCACACTGTGTTCTAGAGCGATGTTATCCCAGCTATTGGGGGATGACCCATGTAGAGGTCTGTTGACGGTGGGCAAGTGGTTGAGAGAGAATAAGCAAGGCAAAAGAGGCGCGTAGTCCGCAAAATATTCCTGTAGAGACGTCAACACCACTCGCTGCACAAGGACGGTCAGCTGGACTACCTGCACCTCTCGCACCACCTCAAACTCGTCTACCTCGGCAAGACGTTCGATCAAGGATTTACTCAAAACATTGCTGAAATCTGGCCGATTAACAAACGTTAGTTCGGACACCGGCTTACCGAAAGAGTACACGCACTGACACAGGTAATATTCGCCATACTTGGGCTCATGCAGCTCTGCGCACACTGCTTCAATGCTGCCCTCGCTAGGTTGCAAAAAACAGACACATTTCATGTGAGGCATTGGGTTGCGCAACCTATTATCAATTCGATCCGTGAGATAAACTTGATGCGACAAGAGCGTCGACTGTGTTGAGGCAAGAGAGACGATCGGTGTCTGGCAGCACCAGGACGTGGAGGTCAATACACGGCAATGTGGGCTGGACAACCTTACCGTGTGCGTATCAAGAAGGAGAACTTTCATTGCTGATGGAGCAGACACCAACTTTGTGATGTACGTCTCCACTGCCTTGACTACGTCCATGTCGAGACTGGAAGGATTGCTGGTCCGTCGAGTTACAAAGTCTGAGAACGGTAACCTTGAACAGAGAAACACTTGTGGGTGGCGAGAGTTTCACGGCAACTGACTGTCTAACGGCACCGCCTACGGGTTAGCGCGTTTCAAGCTGACTGCGCACACCCCAAAATGGTATTTCCTCCTTTTAAGCGAGGGCCCAAACAAGATTTTAGCCTCACTCGCTCATCGCACACCACCTTTGAAGGTTCACGCGTTCGCAGGTGAACCCGGAAACAATTGGTTAATACTGTGACTCCTTGCGGGTGTATTCACTGGGAAGCCGAGTTTTCCGAACTGTTACGGTGGTCGTTGAACCCAATCCGGTGATGCTATAGCGCCAGGGACAACGTTGCCCCTCGGCGCTGAGCCTGGTTTCGTATTGTCGACGTCTACAGGCTTCCACGCGCCTTCTACGGCCCTTTGTTCAAGGATCCCACCACAAATGGAAAATCAAGGGCAGTCACTCCCTGCGATTATCGGAGGCTCTCGATTAAATTCAAGATTTAGGGCACACAGTGTTGATAGCCACATGATGCGGCTCGTGCAGGAGGTTGTTCAGCTTCTTTCCCTGTACGTTACAACCCTCTTTGAACAACGTAACCCTTGTTCCCTCGTCGAGTTCCCCTATTCACTTCAGCCGATTACCCTGTGCCTCCTGGACTCTATTGTTTCTCCACAATGTGGGCTTGTCAATTCGCGTTGAAAGAAATTGAAAATGCTCGATAAATCCATCTTTGCGAACAGTCGGACAATGTCCACAGTAGGCTGTTCCATTTGATATGGGAGTTACAGTAAATGAGATGAAATGCACAAACCGTGAACATCCGGCGCGGTCGCCTATTTAGCAATGGCTGTACAGCGGTCGGGTCATGGTATATCCTCGTGATCCTGACTCGCGAAATCAGAATATGATTTCGTTGCCCGATTGTTTTCAAAGCATCCTTGATTTGAAGACAAACTGTGATAGGCAACAGGGTCAAGAACACATCATGATCATCCGTTGAAGGGCTGTTCAGTGTTGTTGTCTCACATTCTCGGCTTTTACTTTTGGCGGTGGGCTCCCTGTTCTTTCAGCCGCATGCCAGGATAACATGCCCGACCCTTGCTGGATGACGAGGCTATATAACCGCATCTCCCCTAAAGATTCAAGATGGAGACACAATTACCAGGCAACTGACAACATGCCTTCTTCATCCTCCTCTTTTTACCACAACGAACTGAGCCACGCGCTCTCCGAGCAGTCCTTTGGCTTGACTCGGTACGAGGTCGCAAGACAGTTCTCGGCACACGAAGCGACTGCTGTCGTGACATTACTGGAGGGGACTAACATCAGAGTGTCCCTGAACATTCGTGGCTATCGGGTGAATCACCATCATTCTACGACCATCGTGATCGCTGATCTGGTCTTGTGTTTCAAAGCTTGATGACGGACAGACGTACGAGTCCATCGAGGAACTCTTGCAGTCTGTCAGTCCGATGTATGTGCGGAAAAGAGAAGACATCATCGTCACCAAGCTGCAAGGTCTGCAATGACCATACCGTCTTTGGGAATCTCTTACAAGTATGTAAGTATAACCTTTGACATCAACTCGGTTGTCGTGACGGCTGATAGCGTCGAGCTCCTCGTAGTTTCAACAATTGTACGAAACGTGATCGGTCTGTGGGTCGACCAGCACCTCCCAGAGGTGATCAATGCCCGTTTGAAGAAACAGCTGAAGGAGAAAAGATTACTCGCTTGCAACGACTGTTGTCCGTAATCTTATTGTGTAATATCATGGACAGTTATCACCCTCAAGGATGGGAGACACGAAGCTTGATTCTTGGCCGGTGCTAATGCATGATACCCATGTACTAGTAGTGGCTACTGTACAAGCTGAGCTGAATTGAATTCTAAGCAAACATATCGACAGGGAACCGTCCAGTCGACTGCCTAATCCCCATCGCGGTCTCATACATCTCCCTCGTGAACAGTCCTCCAGATCTAACCTTTGCAATGGCTTGGCCAACCCATTCTCGTTCATGGTCGTCCCGCATACAGCTGGCCCACCATCGGTCCATGCTGAGCCGCAGCGACGCGGAATTGAGCGTACCATTTTCACTTTGCTCGTTTAAAACATGCAGGAGAAACCCAGCGTTGAGATGCTCCATTCCCAGCTCAGACAAGCACTTGAGAATACGAGTGATGCGTAGATTGTTGTGTGATTTCCCTGACAATTCGATGTACATCCTCTTTAACCTACAAAAGACACTTGGAGGCACACTCACTGACGAGATTCCGGTAGCGAGTTGTAAAATCCCGAGGAGGGAGCGACCGCCCGAGCAAGCCCGTATCGGAGAGCAGACGCATGCCATAGAAGTCGAGCATTATCTCGTATGACTTCACCAAACGGCGGATGATCTCCTCGTTGTTCCTCATCATCCCGATCTCATGGGATAACAGCCGATGAGCATCCATGTTCACTCCTTCCTCTTGGATCGGAAATCTGAAGCGGACTACACGTCAGGAATTCTGATCAACGAAGGTAGAACCCACAGCCATTGGATGTACGCGTGGTTCCACTCGAGTTCGTCATAGTCACCGTACCATCTGCACTCTCGCCCGAATGAAAATTCAAGCCTGATCAAGGGGCATCCTGCCACTCACTTTGAATGTATTTCTTCTATAAGCAAGTTATCGGGCTGACATCGCAGCCGATTGAGATAGAAGAGATAGTTCGCAGACGGATCGTTCGCTTGGTCCGATTTCGGGAGCCCCGGGTAATTTGCAAGGAAGGCTCCGATGTCGCGAGGGCGTGCTCTGTAGTCATTCGTTGACATGTTGGTTGATGACGTTGTGAAGAACCAGCGAGGACAACGGATGAAGACTTGCGCGGTGTTCGGTTGTATCCAAGATCAACTTGAGATACACCCTTTATGTCAATTTATTTGGGCAAGATGACTTCATGAGGGGAGGATAGTATTTTTCAGCGTTAACCTGACAAGCGAATGGATTATCACCTGCCTGAATGTTAGCGAATTGTACAATCGCTGTCAAGCCAGGATCGATGCGAGTGGCACGGGTAACGGGTTACAATCCAAGCTGGTCAGTGATCGAAAAGTTTAAAACTCTGAAGTTGCCGCGAGCCGTGATTGGATCCTCCACGCTCCAGCGAATCGAGTTCAGCATTTCAACAATGTACACGCCATTCAAAAGTGTCACCAGGCTATTTAATTCTCGGCCAAGTCCACTCACTGCTTCGTCGCTTGTCCACCAAAAGCAAACTCGATGTCATTTCCGTGTGGATGTCATAGATCCCCAGCGCCGACAGGTTCCAGACCGATCAAACACCCAAGTGGTCCGACACTAGTTTTCGACCTCGCGATGAGTCCCCACAGCCGAGGGATTCCAGACCCGATCAAACACCCATGGTGACCCATCCGACACCTGTCGACGTCGCGATTATCGATCTATATCATCTTCTTATCCAAGGGAAATCTTTTCATCGTCTTGCGAACTCATCGCTTGCATCCCGTCAGACCGTCTTCTCCACGTAAAATAGTTTCGGAAAGATCCCGATTATCGTGTCTGAGATTACCCAGTCTTGGAAGATTACTTTTCAGGACAAGGCACCTCTTCCCAAAGGGCATAAGTCCACCGTAGACAACGGACGCTTTGACGTAGCTTCAAATAGATAATCGGGTTATTTCGCCGCGATCAGTAGCATACGAGCGAAATTTTCACAAGGAGTTTTCCATCAACGATGGTCATTATATCCCGCGCACGGTTAGGGTTGATGTAGCCTAGGATCACCTACCATTCATGCAGGGAGGTTTAGGATCTGCCAAACCAGGTTCAGCATCGCCGACAGCATCGGCCGCAGCAACCCTGATGCGGTTGTGTACATTGATATGGAACTTGAGAGACGGGGAGTCTCGGTCACCGATGCGGCACCATTAATGGGGTTTCATGTCCACAGTCTGGGCTCGAGAAAGTGGAACTCTCTAGAATCACGGTCCTCTGCCTTTTATTCCACCTATTTGTGAGTAGCTCCACCCTGCCTGCTTCCACATATATCCTTACCGACGCCACTGATCTCAACACGCGAGTGTAACTTATTTCACGGACCATAACGTAACCAACTCAGGTTGGCCAGTGGCAGGTCCAGTGGGCAGCGTTTCAGAACGTGGCAGCACTTGCATGTGAATTGGGAGAATTGAATTGCTCGGTCAGCCTTACAATGCTATGACCCAAGGGTGACGGGGTATCAAAAACACTTGAGCTCAGTTGGTCCAAAAGGGTTTTGATTTCTTGAAAAAGTAACCGTTTACGTCCGGTGAGTTCGTGAGTACGAACATCGGGCAAGACCCGGACTCAGTGCAGACACCGGAAAGTAAGATAGCTGGCTGTGGTCCTGGAAACAAGTGCACACGCGGGTCACCGGTTCAAATCGTCAAGCCGCGTGTAACCGAGGGAGGGACTCGAGGGCGGGAAATCCAAATATGGATGAGTACACAGGTGGGTTCACTGAAGTTTGAAAGTCTGCGATGTTTGGGAATTGGGACTTGTCGTGGCGTCTCGTACGTGATGTTATTCTTGGCGTGTATGTGGTGTTCTGAGCGTTAGGAAAATCAGCCTTTAGATAGCGTTTAAAGTGGTTGCGTGCGAAAGGGAAGCACATGAATTCTGTATGAACTGAGAGCCAGGTTGGGACAGACCTGTCCAACCATTGGCGAGCACGAGGATACATTGAACACCTGATATGGTCAATATGTAATTCCTTAAAAGTGTAGCTACTTGCTTGTATGCAATAACCACAGTTGCAAGGAGAGTCGATGGATATGTCGGACCTAGCATTTCCCCGGATTGGATGCATTTGATCCGGGAACAAGGCATGGTGCACTGTCCTTTGATGCGGCCGCATCCGAAGAAGTGTGGGATATTGGACTTGAACTATTGCTCATGGGCACTAAACCTCATCTTGGAACGCGACGTCGAAATAAAATATTCCAAGAGAAGCGACCGGTGGACCCATGTGTGTGTGACGAGGAAAATCCAATAGCATCAGGAGGTGGCTGCTCGAAGAGAGATGTTCCTGTTCGCTTAAGGCTGATAGGCTGAGAAGGCCGATTTGATTTTGATGCGAACAGAAAGAATGGTGTGTGCAGAGTCTCGCGGGTGCTTGCAGCGGTAGTGTCAAGCCGCTGGGTTGGTCCGTCGCTGTCCCGTGCTTAGTGTTACATGTGATTGCAGGCAAAGCGTGCGCATGAGGTCTGACAAGACGGCCGATGCACAGTTCCGAGGTTGGCAATGAGCTCAGCAGCTGACACGGACGGGTACATCAACCGCGTTTGATGAGTGGGAATGTTGATTGCGGGGATTCACGGGGTGCACGTGGGAGGTGCCGCATCCGCGTCGCCCATGTGGCAGACCCATTTGGCAGGGATGGTGGGGCGGGGAACAGTGCGCAACATCGGTAGATGCCGGTGGCGCAAGTTTCACGGCGGGTGAGACAGGGTCTAGACAGGAAATGGGCGGGCCGGACGTGGGCGGCGAGTGGCGAGTGCAGGGCTGGGCCGGCATCTGTGTGGGATACGTAACACGCTGTAACGCTGCCATCAGTGTAACAGCATGCACTTTCCATATCCGGTACACATTGGCCGCCCGAGGCTCCGCGGTTGGGTTGCCGATGGAAATGACTGCTCACATAATCAGAGGTAATAACGGGCAATCCGGGACAGAATTCAGATTCCAGAATGGTACATTTCCGCATTTGGCAACCCTGTTTGACCGGGTGCGATGCGAATCAGCAAATCAAATATTAAGGCGGCCTTTTCTTCCCCTTGCCCCGTCCAATCCCTGACCCTCCCCACTTCCTTGCCGCCACACCCACGTCCTCCTCCTCCATACACAGTGGCACCCGTCGTCCCTTGTCGTCGTGAGTATTACTACATGTCTCGCCTTTATTTGTCTCACTCTCCCTTGTTCCCTCCCTTTATATCCCCCAGCCCCCCTTCCTCCCCACGATGGACATGAACTACGAAGAGTCCTGGTGTCCCACATGCGATAGGCAGATCATGCCAAAGCGCTTCACCGTCACCGTCGCCCAGCCCCCGTCCGAACAACCCGCCCCGCCTTCCTCTTCAGACGCCACTTCTCGTAAGTTCCGTCTATTCTTAGTCTCTCCCCCAACTCACCTGTCCTCCAGCCCCGGAAAACCAACAAGGCGACATCACTGCGCGCCCCTCCCGAACAAAGTCGGGTGCCATACGCGGGACTGGCCGCGGCAAACCAAACGGCGCACCCAAACGCTCCGATTCAACAACCAAAACCCGTCCCTCATCGCCACAATCCCAGGTTCAGCCTCAGGCCAAGCCCACCGCACCAACAAAACTTCGGACTGTCATCGATCAAGGTCCCATCCCCCTTTATTGTTCTGACGAGTGCAGGATGGCCGACTTGAGCAGATTCAATGGTGCTCTTCCCATCAATTACAATCCAGATCGGGCATCTCCGCCTCTCCCACCGGTGCCCCACAATTCATTCGAACGCTGTGATTATTCCGAGGATGAGTCCAGCAGTGGCTCATCGCTTGACTCGTGCCTTTCCTCTGCCTCCGACATCATTCCCGTTTCTCCCAGCATTGCCACTCTTGCCGCCATGTACGACTTCCCTCCATTACCTCCTCCGCCTCCCATCATTCCTGTTCAATCCACTGCCCCAACCGACCCCGAGTTCCGCAACGACTACCAGGGCGGCGTCATGATGGCTGCTAAGCGAATTCAAGCTGCCCTTTGCACAAACCCTGCCACTAAACGTCCTACATCCCGTAATGAATTAGCTCCGCCTCAGAAACCGATCCCCGGTTGGACAGATGGTAGTGATGCTTGGCGTGAATCTGTATACTCGTTTTCTCCCCGTTCAGATTCCGTGGCAACCGTTGGTATGGCGAGTAAAACCTCTTTTGCTGCCACCTCGAGCTCGGGTGTCCAGTGGACATCCAGCGACCTTGCGACATCGAGTTCGTCCTCTTTTCCTGCACAGCCTCAATCATTGCATCGCTCGAGTCAGTCCTATACTGACGAGTTGTACGCCAAATATTACCTCCCTCTATCTCGGCGCTGCGAATCGCGCTCCACGCTCTTCCCACATATGCCTCATTCCACTCCAATGTCTTCGGCATCCACATCCTCTCGTCGGCGTCGAGAGACTCCTTTAGTAAAGGCAGGTGCCGAAGGTCGCTTACTCGTTCCCAATGTTACCATGCGGGCGCACAGCGGCTCTAGTCAGAGCCTATCCTCTACAAGCTTGCGCAGTCCACTCAGTCGCTATCCCAGCGCAATCAGCGAGGATAGTATGTTGAACGAACAACATGGTACCTCTGCATCAGTATCGTCACCACCACAGGTTCAAGGTGTGTTGTGAATACCACTTCTTTGCAGCGTGGCTTATTATGTTTCAGTCCGCTCGTGGTCTTATGATAACATCAAGACATATCCCGTCATGATGCCTCCTCCAAAGAAAGAGAAGCGCATTGAAACGCGGATTGTCGAAGGATACCTCAAGGAGGTCGAAGTCGAGGTCGAAGTTGTCCAGCCTCTTAAGCGTCTCTTCCTCTTCCATGGAAAGGAAACCAGCCGCGAACGAAAGTGGTAGATGATACCCGAAATGTCCTTGCCTTTGGAGCACCACGAACTTATACCCAGGTTGCATCTGCGGAGCGACGACGATGGTTATACCGTCAACCCACGACACATACCCTTGACTTATCAGCTTTCTCTCCTTCACTCGCATTTCTCAGCATCACGCACAAACGCACGCACGCATAAATATCATCCACACATAATGACCTCGTCGTCTCCTAATCGCGCTGCATCTCCACCTTCCCTTTGGCTACATGATGATGCCTTGCGAACAAAATTTTCATCTCTCTGTGTCATACGCTTGTACTCGATAATATCCTCTTTTGTTTCGGTTCTGTACATTTGTACCACTAGCTGCGCATTTACATTACCAGTTAGCATATGGAGTTTGGACTAATGATTTGGAGTCATTGTCATCGAGTTTTGTTCGGGTTGGTTGGGTACATACTCGATAGGAGGGTAATGATTGTGCTATTGCCTTTAGTATTTTCTTTTTCTTATGACTCTATTCTTGGCACTTTGACAATTCGCTATCGCATTGCATCGGTTTATTGTAGGTAGCACTGTACAACGTACATGTTTCATGGAATGATGCCATCCAGCGCACCTGTCAATGTGGGAGATTTGTCATGCTCCTGAATGATCGCGCTGGACGGCATTTGGTCGGTGATACGCCCTACAGTAAGTGCCCGCAGTGTATGAAGTTCGGCGACTTGAACTCAGAGCCATCCTGCGGGTGCCCGCGCTTCTGTTCCGCCCACTCTTAGATCCGTCCAGCACCGCCATGGGCGTACTTTCGTGAGGCCCGTTTTGCCCCCACACAGCTCGAATTACCCCATGCCCCACACATTCAATGTGCTGCGTGTCAGCGGAGGCCACCATCTTTGTACTGTCAGGTTGTGCGGACATGTCTACAGCATGTCCAATTGGCATCCGATCGGTCAGACTCGTTGCATCTACGCCTAATTCAGAGCAGCTTGGCAAGCTATGTGCCTGGAAGGATGTCCCAGGAGTGGAGAGATGGGTCGCAGCTCTTACTTATCGCTTGTGGTTATACTAAATATTCCTGTCAAGGGCGACTCTGGGAATGTGCCTCATGGTCAGAATGTCATACGAATTCAGACCGATACATACGTCAGTTCCGTCGACAGGTCCTTCCGAGATCGAGCATTACATTGACATATGCCACGATCCCGTCGTGGAAAAACAAAAAGTGGTTCCATTTCGCGTGCCAAATGTCGAAAGCCAAGCCTAGGTAAATTTGTTCTACTCTGTGGGACCCACTGAATGACCCACTGATGTACACCCTGCAGTGCCTGCACAGGCCACACAAGTCTTCTCATCGTGCGGAAAGCCAGTTTCATTCATTTTACGTATGGCCACCGTCCCTCCCCATGCCAATAAGTCATATATTTGTTTCGCGTTCCGTCTCCGTGCGACCACGGTGAGGCGGACGGGACAAGTTGCATGACCGCGGGTCGGAAACTAAAGGGAACCATGTTTCGTCAGCGAGGTAGTTATTCGCGGCCGTTGACATGGCATCGGAATGGTCGTTCCGACGATAGGTGGCAAGGCTCCCCGCGTCGGGCGTGTCTTTCCTGTCCGGGGAATTAGACGCTGGGCGGGCCACTCGGAATTCTTCCCCGTCGGGTGAGCGCGGCTTCCGTGATTTGACACGCTTGAGGGAAGCTCGTCCTTGTCCAATCGAAATCCGTGGACACGCACTCCAATCAATAAGCAGCCCTCGTGACATGCGCGAGGCTTCTCAGTAAGCGGCCAGCAAAGCCCGCGGGAGTAGTACATGCTCGTTCACATCACACATTTGCTGTCTCATTAATGTGTTACAAATGTTGGACCAACGTCGTAAATGATGCGTTATAAATGGCGAACGAGCTGCACGTCTGTCATCTGCGAATTAACGACGCCTTGCGCTGAAATACAGTCAACCTTGCCCAAATGTGATGTCTTGGGCTTTCGTCTCTGCTTCTGCGAAAGGTTACGGCTGTGCAGGTGTGGGGCGTCGAGGGAACTGAATTCGCACGTCAGACGTGCCTACACGGGTGCCTCTCAGGCTTAATCCGACGGGACTGCTCGTGGAGGTGCACCATAAGTTACGGCGAGTTTGACTGATATGTAACATCATCACACGAGAGCTTCACAAAAATCATGCTTAGAGTGTCGTATACAACGTAAGAATCAAACGGCATCGCGACGTCAGAGACGCTTCAACTCGGACCATAACTCACAGAAGACTTGTGACAGGCTGTGCTCACAAGGTACGATTTCCCTATGCATATGCGAGATACTCAGTAAAAGTTCCAATGTGAGCGTGCGAGGCGGTTACCATGATGCTTCGATACAGAAGACTTGCTTCAAGGTGTGTGTACAACCATTCACCGTGACACCAGCAAAGAGATCTGTCACGCTCCGTAAGTGAGATCGAGGAAACACAACCGATCACCATGGCAATCACCATGCGTGCGTTTTCGTAGTAGCAGCGCGATTTGGATAGGGGCGACATTGCCATTGGCAACAGCCTTGTGGGCAATATTTATTGATGGGCCCTTGGTGAGCCTGAGGAAGATATACATACTGCAATGATGGCATGATTGGACCTGTTGTTGCAGTCTCCGAGGTCTAAGATTAAACTCCCATGCCACTGAAAATACTACTGTATTGATATCTGGGTTGCACTGCACTGGAGGAAAGAGAGGGCGGGAGGAAGGACACTGTTCCCAAAATGAGGACGGCAGGATCTTTTGACTTTAAAAATAGCTGAAAGCCACTTACAAAACTGTACGGAATGCCAGTGGGTGAAAGAGCGCTGAAACCATTGTAAGCTATTGGTGAGCAGCCAACTGCGGAGCGAGGCGTTCAAAAACAGACACGTGAAAGAGGCTGCTGGCATCAATTTAGCTCAGCACCAAAGAGACCCCATATTGCTGTTCAAGATAAAGAAGATGTTTTGTGTTCTGAGCAAGATTGGGATTCTGTTAAAGAGCCATGTCAGAAAATGATTTTCTCCTCGAATATTTGCGCACCTTGCAGTGATTAATCATTGTCCTAACTTATAGCAGGTACACACATTCCTAGGTACAAGCAATGATGTGGGCCCTGGACGCTTTGTTGATCTCTTCCGTGAGGACTCACCCATGGCAGGGGTAGCCAGATTGACTTTCGTGTGAGGCATGAAATTTTTCTGACAGCTGTTTCGTGCCTACCTTTTCGACATGAAAGTTACTGTGACGCGCTTTGTTTGGGCCCCGATCTGTGATTAGCCAGCAGGCCCATCTAATATTGTTACAGCATCGGTCTCCACGTCTGTCATATCTGATTTGTATACGGTTTCCCGGGCCTGCGGTTGGGTCTGGGTCCGGTGACTCGCGTTCAGCAAAGAGTATAAAATGTGCCTTAACATCCAGATCAGGACCCCCTTTTTTCCGCCATTTAGCTGTTCTTCCCCGCAAGCTATTCATAGGTGAGATAGCCTTTTATCGATATGTAATCCAGCACCGCACAGTTCATTGGTTCTTTTTCTCCCTCTCCCGGAGTAGGTCAATTCATTCAGTTCCCCGTTTGGCGGTGTACCGCTTCAAGGCTGCCTTGCGAAGACTCGGGCGGAAGTAAAGAAAGCCGAAGACAATTGGAGATGTCGTACCCGACGAGCACATATCATATCATCATGCCATCGCATCGACATCGATAACCAATCTACGAGTTGTATACCATTATTCGGATCAAGATCCGCACTCCGCTGCTACTATAAGTGATTGCCACAAATCCCTATCCTCCGCACCACTGCGTCTTGGTCATCAATTTTGTGCACAATGGTGAGTTTCACAGTATACCTTCCCGCACCCCCTTGTCCCGACCCACTGTCCTAGGGCGTCACCATCGACAAGATCAGTGCTGGGGATGGCAAAACCTTTCCGACCGCAGGGGGTACGTCCATCCTCACGCCCGTAATCCCAAACAGGATCGCACTGATATCGCAACAGATACAGTAGAAATTCATTATATTGGTACACTCGTGGATGGTACGGTTTTCGACTCGAGCAGGGAACGGTACGTTCGCGTTCACTTCATCTCCCCATGTCGTTGATCTTCCCATCGGTCGCAGCGGTGCTCCTTTTGTAACCGAAATTGGTGCTGGTAAGGTTATTCAGGGATGGGATGAGGGTAGGTGACCGGTCTTTCTTGGATACCAAGGCTTCATCTCCCTACAGGCGTCCCAAAATTATCGCTCGGTCAAAAGGCGATGCTAACTATTACCCCGGACTGTGTAGGCTTCAAGTCTCTATCTCGAACCGCTTTTTCTGATATCACACAGGCTTACGGCGCTCGGGGGTTCCCCCCTGTGATTCCTCCGAATTCTACTCTGCAATTCGAGGTAGAACTGTTGAAGATTACGAGGAAAACGAAATCTTGACGACTTTGAACGCGATGTGTATGACAACTCCCTTTTTTGTCGACGTGCGGTTACCTTGTGTTCTGTATCTCGATTGTCAATTATGTGTTTGTCTACCCACCCCCCTTCAACGCATGGACTGAGCTTTCAGCGCTGTTTACAACGAACCACTGCGTACAAGGTTGTCTGAAGTCCGGCATCTATTGAGACACGGTCTTATTCTGCTATGATGCTATCCCCGCACTCCGATTCACAGCGATTCGAGTCCCCCCGTGAAATGACGATTCCTGCAACCCCTTTTCAATTTGTTTTACACTAGGGTCGGCGTTGCCAACACGGTCCTTGCTGGAAGGCGCTCACAGTCAATTTGTGCCCGAATTATGTAGACCAAGTCGACGTGACGCTTAAGAAACACAGAACTTGTCATGGTCCCAAGGAACTGAGTTGGTAAAATCGTTGGGGTAACAACTATTTCCCCGAGGGCAAAGAGAAAGAGACGGCAAGTATAATATGGTTGACCTACGAATCGTTACAGTGAAAGGTCATGAATGTACTTGGCTCAGGCTGTCAGAGATGCCATCGGCACTTGCACCTCTACCATGTCCTCATTGTCGTCGTCGTCAATGTCATCACCGAGACCAGATCCTTCACCTAGGACCTGCGGCGTGTGCGCATCGGACATGGTAACGGTCCTTTGTGAAACCTCTAGGTTGTGCGAAAGTTCGTCCTCACTGACATCTGCAAGTTCTGCTAACTGCGCGGCCAAAAGCGCAAGTTGTGCTTGTAATGCTGCTCTTTGCTCTGCATTGAGCTCTGCCGATTTCCCCGCGCCATCAAGGCGAGAGCTAGCAGATTCCCCGGGAGCTATTGCATCCGAAGCCAACGATGGCTGATCAGGTCGATCAGCAGTGCGTGGATCACCAGACACTGATGGCTCTCCTGCCTTGTTCTCTTCGTTCGAAATTTGGAAAAGCTGTCCAAAGTTGATAGCTTTTAGGATGTTCTGGGCCGCTTCCCAAGCATCGCTGCCTTCGCCCGTCTCGTGGTCAACGGCATCGGCTGCCTGCTTCCGAGAAGCCGTTCCCGAGCTATCCCGGGCGACCTGTGCATGCGTAGATCCTGATGCACCTTGATATGGGTATCCAAAAGGATACCCCCCATATCCTGGGGGTTGTCCGGGAGGGGGCAGGCGAGTTTGCAAATTGTTACCCCCTTGAGGAACAAGAGGAGAATGTGTAAACGGTGACGACGAAGATGGCTGTGGACTGGGTAACGTAGTATGCGCAAGGGTTTGCGGGCGACGCGTCGTCCGCTTGGAAGTCTAGGATGAGCGTAAGCTAAGCAAACACCCATGTGAGAATAAAAAACTTGTGCGCGTACATTACCACCCTCCCAATTTTCATTAAGTCGATATTTACCATTACTCCCTTTTTCTAGGCGGCCTCTCTTGTAAGCTTTTTGCAAAGCTTGACTAGCTGAGGGACGGAAATTCATTTGCAGAGGATAATGCATTGCCATCCAGCTGAAGAGACTCTTTGGCGCGCACCCTTCAGGGTCACCCGAGTCTAGGAGTGCTTCAACGATCATCTCCTCATAACTTGGAAGATCGTCAACACTGCTGAGTGGGGGAGGCGGTTCTGAAGTAGAGTGGGGGTGGTGAACAAGTGGTGTATTGGTGAACAATGGTGGATGGTGGCTTGCCGGGTTGACTGGGTACATTGCGGGAGGTTGAGGATACGAAGGATAAGGATGCGGGTAGCCATACGTCGCGTGAGAGGCATAGTATGGCGCATGAGGATAAGTGGGATGGTAGTACGGGTGATGGGGGTAATGTGAACCTGGGGTTGTGGGGATTGGTGATTGAGATGCGGCAGGCTGTGTGGCAGAGGGCGTGCTTGCGGGTGGTCCGGCCTGGGCTGGTGTAGGTGTCGACTGGGACGAACTCGGTTGAGGTTGGGTTGCCTTTTCTCCCGACAAACTATCGACCTCGGGAGCAGAGGCTTTCGCAGGTGCATCCGACTCTGGAGACGTCTGAGTCTGGGACACTTGGGCTTTCTGGGCCTGTATGGAGGCAATGGCGGCACGGATGTCATATGGCCATACTGAACTTTTTATGTGCAGAGGTGCATGGGCTTCGAAAGTGAGGCAGATGTCGATTATCTGCTGTAGAGGGAGCAATCCCAAGTATTGCCTTTTGATGGCGTAGATTTCGGCTTCTGTCACATTTTGCCGCAAGAATTCGCGAATAAGCCTGATGTTAGACCCCACTGAAACGTATGAATGCCTACCAGACAATGGTTGATACCCATTTTGTGGAGGGGGTGGAAGAAATGTCGGTGACGCGGTCTGCATCGTTCCGGTGGAGCTGCATAGTTTTTCGAATCAAAGTTTATGTACTTGACACGGCCGCACAGCGTAGACACGTCTGGCATACTAAACTACTTTTCTCTTTACATATGTGGATTCTGGGTATCACATCGCATCGGTCCTTCGACGAAAGGTGACTGGAAATCATTTTTGTCAATTCATTGTACTTGTCAGCTCTTCTCCCGGGCCGCTGACAAGGAGCTTCCATGCGCCTGTCCATTGTTTCCTCGGACGAGAGCAGCTTCTTCAGGAGATAGGGAGAGAATCGATTGCTTGTACTGTGATACCCATCTGCGCAACTAAACAAATGGTGATGGTTGGCGAGCGGTAATTGGCCAAGCAAGCAACTCACCGGCATAAAGATGTGCTCTCGCTCGCCCCAGTCGGCGAGGAAAGCGCAGTAGAGAAGCGTGACTGGACACTGGATGAGCGCGACGATTGTCATAGCGGAATGGCCTCACGAGGTATTGTGGTGTAAGTTAGAAAGCGGGAGCCCGAGTACACCCAAGGAGGCCGAAAGTCACCACCATCGTCTTTGGTGTTGTGTCGATTCTGTCGAGTCTTTGTCGAGGCATATCTGCCCAAGGAAACCCCTCGCAACGCTGCTGGCTTGGTTAGTTGCAAAAGCATGTTGAGTTGCCTTGCCCTGTGCATGGCACTGGTGGTCCACTTTGTAGGTGTCTATTTGAGCCGCGGCTTGTCCATACATAGATGTCTGGTTACCAGACTATAATTCACCTCCAACAATCCAGGAGAACCAGGCTGGAACAAACGTGCTACTTGCAGCCAGCGAAGAAAGTACTAGTAGCAGTTCTCACCGGTGTGTTCCACCGGAGCGGGCTGTCCGGCCAAGTTGCTCAGCTGGGTTGCATGACCTCGCCTTGAATTCCGTACCCGACCAGCTGAGCCATCTTGAACTCCTTGCACTAATCATGGGTATCATCTTCTGATCTCAACCCAGCTCCATGTCCTTGGACACAACAAGCACACCAGGTTACACTTTCGCTGCCAGCGGAGGTGCTGCCGCTTCTGCAGACTCTGAGCCCCTCATACCTGTATCCTCATCACTCGCCAGCCGTCGCTGCCTCTCTGATCGCAACAGCTGAAGCTCTGGTGAATCCCCATGGCAAGGGTATCTACGCCACAGATGATACCATCAAAGGCATTGAAAGTCGAATGTCTACACTGACGCACAGCATCGTGAGCGTAGGTTGCGCTGGAGGGAGTGTCTTTACGAGTCGCTTCCGACTGGTATACATTTCTACACCACGACTCCCGCTCTTGCGCACCTAATATCGGAAACCTAGATTACATTTCGGGTGTCATTTTGTACCACGAGACACTCATCGACTTTCAGCTGGCTGCCGTCTTGATAGACAGGGGAATTATCCCCGGGGTGCGTGCTGATGCCGATGCACATCCGCTTCCCATCTCCCCCTTGGAGCCTGCTACCCAAGGTCTTGACAACCTTTTGCCCAGGCTACAAGTGGCTTATAAGGCCGGGGCACGTTTCAGCAAATGGCGGGCTCCGATCCTTTGCAACTCATCCACTCTTCCTACTCAAGCTGGCCTCGCAGTTCAAGCAGAGAGCTTGGCACGCTTCGCCGCGATCAGTCAGCACAGGCCTAGTCCCCGTTGTCGAGCCCGATGTCGATTTTGCGGAGGATGCGGACCTGAAGAAAAGTGTGGAAGTTTACGTCAAGATTACTAGTCTTGTCTATGCTCGCTGCGCTGCCTATGGCGTTTTGCTCGAAGGTAGGTCCATACGAGAGCCACAATGTTGGACAAAAAGTCGAGGCTTATCACGTGTATGTTGGGCTCGTTGATCAAACCATCCTTCCCACAACCGGGTTACAAACACCCTTCTCGCAGCATGACGTCAGTCGAGACAATTGGCCTTGCGAAGGCAACGATACTTGCTCGTTCGATGCCTGTATCAGCCGCAGGTGTAGTTTTCCTTTCCGGTAAGCACTTTCGGCTCCTGACAAGTTCCTACATATAAAGAACCCTGTTTTCAGGTGGTCTGTCGGATTCTGATGCTGTCAAGTATCTCAGTGCTGTGAATGCCGTTGCGAACAAAGCTCCTGTTGGCTCACCGCTCTCTCGTTTGCCCAACCTCACCTTCTCCTTTGGTCGTGGGCTGCAAGGTCAGGCTACGAGCAAATGGGTCAGAGGCGATGAAACGGGAGCCAAGCAGGCATTTGAGGAAAGGCTTGCTGGTTGGCTGCAAAGGTAAAAGCTTGAGCGCAGTCGGGGTTGTGCCAAGTACTACTTACATTCATGGGTTTCACCTTCCACAACCCTATGTATTCCCTGGGAAATACTGCATGCTTCGACGTGAAAATAGGCCCGAAACGAAGAACCCCACTCTCGAAACAATCCCTAGTAACTTTCCCTACGTCCGAGTGGGAGGCATCCTTGGCCTCGTTTTGAACTCCAATGCGTATGTGGTGATTCTTGCCGGCAGTTGACTTACGCCACGGTCATTGACGAACAGGCACCAAACATCGCTGCACTAGATGTGGCTTACTCGTTCAGCCTCTCTTGAAGCAGTGAACCCGTTAACCGGTGACGTTGCTTTGAGGAGGGTACTGTGACCACCGGTTGTGAGGGTTACGATCGATATTGTGGTACTTAATGGTGTTCTTTTTTTGGGACAGGTTTGGACCTCGAGAAGTACACTCATCCTAAGGGCTTGACATTCTCAATATGAATACCTTAACAGAACGAGTTTGACGTCGAACCTGGCTGTAAGATCCGTGTTTGCACATTTCTCTGTACAGGGGTTTTCAATAACTTGAATCTTCCAAGTGAGCCGACAATCAAGCTTTCAAGCCTCAAGCCAATGCCACTCCTGACCAACGGCACGGTGCCGGAGGCGTACTTTCCCCATACCTTTCCTCGCACGGACAGGGCACCCCGCACACATTCCGTAATAAGGTTGGGGTAGAGGTTCCATCGCCAGCACATCACCAATTCATCTGGATTACTCAAACCACAGCATCACTAACAACTGCAACGTTAGGGTGGTTCCTGGAGGTCACGGTCAGAAACACCCTATCTATGACAATCACACTTAGCTCTTCACTAACACCGCTTGTTCCAATGGCGTTAATGGGCTCGAAGGAAAGTGGCCTACCTTAGGAGACGTTCCTGACAACTCCTTCTTGGGAGGCATCCCGGGATTCACCTGGAACTCCACCTTATGCGGCACTTACTGGCAGCTAGAATATGAAGCCCCCACGAATATCATGACGATCATCGCGGTTGATGCAGCTGGTACCTTCGATATTACGGAGGGGCATTCAACGCTTGGGCAGACAGCAGTGGTGTAGAAGCAGGTTCTGTGACCGCGACAGCAGCTCAACTTTTACCTGCTGATTTTGAAGCAAGTGGTACGAAGCGGAATTTTTCTATACCTAATAACACCATCGTTCATGCTTTCTCCAGTTACAAAATCTATCGCCTTGACGAGTTCTTGGAAGCACTGAACCTACATGGCGACCTACTTTTGACAACATACCTATAATAATGGGTGGACTTTCATTTAATGTGGTAGGGTAATGTTGAAGCGCTGTTTTAAGAGGGAAGACTGGAGTAGATCGGAGGTTACGCGAAACGCTAAATGCTAGCATAGGTTCATAGCCTTTCATTATCTACTATTTTCCCGGATCCTGGACTACATCTTCTGTCGAAAAACTGTGCAAGCACATCCCAGATCTACAACGAAATGCCCGAGACCGAAACCAAACTCACCGCCACCAGTTTCTGTCGTTAGGAAGAGGTGTAGGGCTTAGCTGGCTTGGTCTTTCACGGCTCTAAATCGCATATAGCATCAGCATCAAATTTGACGTGCATGTATAGTGACTTACAGACTAACGGTCACGGAGAGTTCCGCAAATCTGTGAAGAACTCACGACAATAAAATCAACCTGATAAGCAGAACGTAAAAGGTACCAAACTTGAAGTATGTCCTTCTCCGCGTAGTCCGCATAATCGGCGGAGAGCCACATGAAAGCGACGTGTAACATCTAGAAGCGTTCTTTTGAGCGACTGACTATATCGCCCGCTATCGGATGACCTGCCAGCGACGAGAGGTCAAACAACCGCCAGTGACAAACATCCTGTTGTCAATTGCCAAAACATGACGTCGGATTCTCTTCGCAAGGAATTCTAGATATCCACACCGTGTGACCAAGAAAATAAGAATAGAATGGTCAGTGCGAGACAGGGCGTCAGAAGCTGACAAGAGTTGGCCGCTCACAAATGCGGACATTGCGTCAGGGCGCCAACCTTGATATTGTTCAGCCTCAAACACTTTGATACTTGATTGAAAGGACGTGGGAGCGACCATTGATATTTGTGGGTACTGTCATATGACGCAGGGCAGAAGAACCTTCTCGGGCGAAATACGGTTGAGCCGCGGTCGACTGGCTTCAAAGGAACACCATGAATTGTCGCACTCTCACCGTAGTGGCACGGCCGATTGAGCGGCGTTTTCGGCGGACAAACCTTTTGATCACTGCATATATCAGATCCGATGTTCGGAGCAATGAGCATCTGCTATAAGGGTCCAGGCTGATCCAGGCGGTAATGCGAGAGGCGAGCCGCATGAGCCTCGACTCGTCGATAAATGGTGTCATGCTCGAAGATGGGAATGAATGTACATAAGGGTTAGGCACTAGTAGCGCTGCAGTCACAAGATTGTATTACATTCCAGGAGGTATACTGCCAAGATGAACCTGCTAATTCTGTTCGGATATTGCATCGTAACTAGAGTAATATGTCGAGAAATCAACTTCGAGTTATTGATCTTATCGCCGACTAATACTTGTATGAAACCTTCGAGTAACGGAAACCGAACAGATTGTATCAAAATAACTTTACACATATAGGGACGTGGTATCTTGCACCATATACGATACTCTGCCCGCGCTGTAGCGAATTCAACATATAATATAGCGTTAGAACAGCCTCACTGGGATCCGGACCGCGTATCGCTGTCAGTGATAAACTGTCTTCAAGGCGACAACCTTTCTATCGTCCAGTGAGGTTCTTCTTCGGAAGATCCCTCGTCGCGCAGGTATCTGATTCGATCGTGAAGACGGGATGGCTTCCCGAGCCAAAACTCCATTTCGCTGATGGAAGTCAGCACAAAAATTGCTCATCGATGGGGTTATGCCGATACCTTGGAATAACCCTCCAACCACCCCAAAAATCTGGGAGGGGAATCTTTCTCTCTGTGCTCTCGTCGACTCCGTAGAGTTTTCGAAGTTTCTCGAGTCTTTCCTGCAAGTCATTTTCCCCGATGACAGTACTTTGCTTGCTCGCCAGTGCGCCAAGCTGACTGCCGATGGGGCGACTTTGGAAGTACTCTTTGCTCTCTTCGCTGCTTAATTTTTCCACTTTGCCAACTATCCTGACCTGCCTCGATATCTCTCTCCAGAAAAAGAGTAAGGCAGCATTGGGATTCTGGTCGAGCTCTTTAGACTTGCGGGAGGTATAATTGGTGTAAAACACGAAGCCTCGCTTGTCTAGTTGTTTGAAGAGCACCATACGCGAGGAGGGTATACCGGATGGCCCGACGGTGGACAAAGACATGGATTCTGGTTCACAGACACCAGTATCGCGGGCTTCATTGAACCAGATGTGGAACTGTTCCAGGGGAGATGGATGGACATTGTGTGGGGAGATATGTTCTGGGGTGTTATACTGAAGGTGTGAGCGAACTTGGATAGTGTCTTTTGTTTCCGCGATGTCTAACAGGGACATGTCCAGGGATGGAGAACACGATGAGACACCGCGTCTGGCAAGAAGGGAAAACGACTTCGATAAGGATCTATTCGGGATTACTTTAGTCGCCTTGTAGATCATGATAACTACTCTAAGCGTAGTCGGGAAACTTAGATATTTTTTATTCGCACACCTTCGGAGACTCGGACTCAGCGCCGACAGATTGTTGGCGTAACTACCTTGCTTGCACACTAGAACTGGTCCAGTTCGCGAACGTGGATGGTATGCAGGCAAACAAAACAAATATAGAAAAAAAAATTGACGAAATTGGTGGTTATTACTACAATGTCTACCGCCGGACGCGGCAAAGATAACATGATGATCAGGGCCTCGCAACGAGATCAAACAGGGGCTGACACTTTCGACACGGCTAGAGACCTTGCTTGTAAGGTAACCAAACTGTCAGTCAGGTGGATTTGCATTGCGGTATAGCAACTCATCTAGCGATTAGTTGTGGTTCATTGGTCATTAACCAGCCGTTACGTCGGCTCCCAGCTGATCAGAGCTGACCGTCCCGGCATTACATAGAAAGTCCGCTCTGAGATGGGCCAGACTTGTTTTGTTCTAGTCGGATACGGTTTGGATCAGGGGGTGTCGGTAATGTCAGCGCTTCAGCCCCCAGAGTCAGAAAGACGGGGCTTTTTTTGCTGCTGATCTGAAAAGGCGACGAATTGCTCCAAGATACATTGGACATAGTGATTCCCGAGTTTACCCTTTCGCAGACGACGGTTGGGTTGGGTCGGGCGTGCATTACTTCGTAGAAGCGCGCTTCATGAAGACTATAACAAAGCTTCGAGCCCTATCAATCAACGACCCTTTATCAGGACAGAAGAATGTCAGAGGGTGGCACTTTGTCCGCACCGCAAACCTTGAGCAGACAGACGTACAACTTTTGATTGATAGGTCATATTTGGTGAAATGAAGGAGCAAACATTCATTCATAATAGCCGCAGACGGCAACTTTAGCAAGGTTCAATTGCACCGAAGTGATCGAATGATAGGTGACGTGGGTTCAAAACAAGTGGGGTCAGTCAACGAAGATGAAATATCGATGCGCACCTGAGGGACGTCGGCTGACAAGTTTCTTTGGAAGGGAATTATGGAAGGCCGAATAGAAGACAATAGTCACTGGCTGCGGACAGATGAGTAATTCGTTACCATCTTGTGAAGTACATGGGCGTTTCGAGGCGGCATCGAGCGAGCGCAAATAGCTTCATTTCGCCAAAGTACCTGCTGTTCATGGAGTAAAGGCAGGTAGTGCGGAGAACTGATTAAGGTTTGTTGGATGGCTGGGATAGGAAGCTGATAAGGATTGGATATTATGCGAGTACCTGTACCTGGCCCGGATGCATTGGTCGTGTTCTACTCGCTGCCTCCCTCGATGTCCGTCGCAAGTCTACTCTTGTCTGACAGACCAGCGTAATCCACCAAGGTTTCTCAGCGTCGGCAGGTTATTCTCTGTTCTCGGAGTTTAAAGCGGTATCCGAAGTACAGAGTGGCAACATTGCGGCACGTGGTCTGTCAATCACGGCACGATCTGAGATCGAGTACCCGGGTCTGATCCAGGTGTACTGGTTTCGTACTTTTAGCCAACGTTTCCTTTCCATCTCGCAACCCCCGCCGCCTCCTCCTCCTCCCCTCCTTCTCTTCCTCCTCCCCCTCCGTCTGCGATGCATTCCATATCCGATCTTACAACTTTCTGCAGGAAAACCTCTGGTGATGTCCCTGCAAAGCTCGTCGTACGTCCTTCTTATCTCCCCTCCCTCTCTTGAGTCTTGACTCACTTCACAGGGTGCATCCACCACCGTCGTCGGATCGAAAATGTATCTGTTTGTGAGCCACACATCCTCTCCTCTTCGTTTCCCTCTCATCATCATTCTTCAGGGCGGTCGTCTTGTCACCGAACGACGTATGGTCTCAGACCTCTATGTTTTCGATCTCGATACATTCACTTGGGAAAAAATTACTCCCTTTCAGGAGGACGATGTTCCCGAACCCCGTTACTTTCACAGCGCGGAAACATGCAGGTCCTTCCCACTTCCCCTCGCGTTGTCTGCTCATATCTCCTTCTCAGGGAACAACCACCTCATCATCTTTGGTGGAATGGGAAATGCTCCAAATTCCTCCAACACAGAGGATCTTTGTGTTTTGAATGACATTCGATTTCTTGACTTGTTGACGATGCACTGGCTCCCCGCCTCGTCTACCAATGGATTATCTCCAGATGCACCTGCCGATGCACTTGTTCCGAAGCCTCGATACGCACATCTCTCCTCTGTAACAGCCGACAGGCTCTTCATCATTGGCGGTCAAGATCTATCCAACGTGTGGCTGGATGACGTCTATGTTTACGATCTCCTGGGAAAAGCTTGGGTTCAACGGAGGAACTTCCCCCACCATTGTGGCACCTATCGTAGCGTTGCAGTGTCCGCGAATCTACGCGTTCGGCTACCTCAGGAGGAATCACGCGCCACCGACAACACTGCTATTCTAGGGTCTCCAGGGACTCGCTTCCGTTCAGACAAGGCCTCCCCTTCTTATCAGGAGTTCACGCCCACCGAGTCCCTCGTCCATCTTCCATACTCCGCCTCCCCAACTGACGACTTTCCAAATGACATATATCTCTACAGCAATTACAATGTACGCTCCTGGCTTATCATTGTGGTCGTCTGCTCACGATATACTTCAAGTTCACGGACGTCAAGCGCGAACTTGAAGTTTTCTCCCCATTACCTGACACTGACTTCACAATTACCGATCGTTCCACAGCAATGAACGGAACCTCCTTTCCTCCTGGCCTTCGATTTCCCTCGGGCGCAGTCTTGGGCACTCACTTTCTCATTGCTGGCACCTACCTCGCTCACACATACCAATCTTACTCAATTTGGGCACTCGACCTGCTTACGATGACTTGGTCACGCATTGATCCAGGAAACTCTGTTGCTTCTGGATCGTGGTTCCGAACATGCCTTTGGGCGGAAGCGAATAAATTCGTCGTATTCGGGAATCGCAATGGAAATCTGGTGGAGGACTATAATCGTCGACTGCTTAGCTGGGATCATGTCGCAGTGATCGATCTGGAGTCGTTCGGCATTTATCAACCGCCGTCCCTACGGCTTGATGTCCCTATGCAGGAGTTTGGTTTGTCTGCGCTGGAGGAAGGAGTTTTGACGGATTTTGAGGTTGTTTGCGATGATGGGCGCAGGATCAAATGTTCGAGAAAGATTCTGGAGGATCGGTGGCCGTGGTTCAAGGACCAACGGGTAAAATTTCTGGAGCGCGCCCACCAGGCTATCGAGATTTTACCGTCCTCTTCCATGGATGTCGGCCTTCCCGACCTTCCTGGAGCGCCCGACTCGTCAGAGCCTCGGCCAGATCCGCGGTTAACGCCGCGCGCTTTCCATCTCTCGGAACCGTATCCAATCACACTGGCGTTATTGCAATACTTTTATTCGCTCGCACTCATTACTCCTCTTCAACACGCCCCTGCGGTCCTGAGCCAGCTATTGATCCTCTCCAACACATATCACATCACACACCTGGAAGCTTTAGTAAAGCACGCGATGCACCGGGCTTTATCAAATTCGACCTCTGTTGGAGTATACGAAGTAGCGACACTCTGTAGTTGTCGAAGTCTCCAAATACGGTACGTTTTTTTTAAAAAAACTTTGATATGATGGCATATTCACTTCTTCGCGTTGTTGTGTAGTGCTCTGAAGACTGTTATGGTAAGATTTTCGCTGCGAGTTACAGGTGTAGTAATACGTAGAGCTCATGATACCCCACAACCATCCAGTCATATAGCCAGAAAAGGACGGGCCGTTCTCGCTCGGATAGCAAAGGTGGTAGCGGGGGTAACCGTAATCCCGACCCAGGCGATAGCGACCACCAAGGGCGTGGTTCAGACGAAACCCTAGGATCGTCAGCTCGAACCCGAGGTGCCTCAGACGCTAGGCTGCCGGCCGTCGATCAACAAAACTCAGGGACCAACAGGGCACAGGTTGCGAAAATCAGTAAGTAGGATAAACATCTATGCCCGTCCGTGGGTAAATCAGTAGAGTCCTAATCTTGTGATTGCACGTCGTGCAGCTGTTCCCACTCGTGATGGAGTCTCATATCAAAGTCCGGCTGCCGCCTCAGTTGCAAGTTCTCAAATAAACGGACATTCGCATAAGGCAACCCTCTCATCGAGCACCTTGACGCCACCACCTAGCTGGGCGATGTCAAACCACAGCAGGCCATTTAGCATCGTCTCTGCACACACGGACTTTGAGCTCTGTGCTGTTGCGGAACTGCTCTCCCCAGCTGTTTCACATGCGCGCAGCATTGCGGAAGAGCAAGAGGCTATTGGTGTTGCATTGGATGATGGTCTTGATGATTATATCGATGCCAGCATCAAACGTTGCGACCAGCGCAAACGGAAGGCATCTACCACACCACACCTTCTTCTGGAATGCGAAGAGCCTTTCTCCCCTCCACATCCCTCATACTCTCCTGCTAGCTGTTCCTTCACTCCGTCCGAGTCAGAATCCGAATCACTTCCAGAAGACAACCAGTGGCATTCACATGCTCCTTCCGCCTTCCCCATTTATCACCTTCCACGTCGCAATCGTGCGCGCAAGCAATCCAGTGCCGGCGTGAGTACAAGCGATTCCGATACACCCTCACTTTCCTCTTCGACTACCTCTGTCAGTTCGTCGCATTCACGGTCATATTCTCCCCTGAGAAGCCCAACCATTCTGAAAACTCCCGTCGACCACGTTTCGCCGTCACATACCCTTGCTATTATCGAGGAGCGGTCCACGGGACATCGGGTGCCCATCGATCGACATGCCTCACAAGGCTCTGGGAGCATGGTCTTCGCACCGATGGAGCTTTCCTTTGTACAGGACCTCGGGCAACCCCCACGAATCATGGAAAACCGCACAAAGAACCGGAACATCGAGAACCTCCGTGTCAACGTGCCACCCCTCTCTGTTCCCTTCCCCATCCTCACCCATTCACCATCACCCACAGTCGACTTGAGCCCGTCCGTGATCACGAACCGGACGGTGATGCCTGGTTCGCGTTCAGGTCTGAAATCCCTGACGCGCATCATCTCTCCCGTGTCCAAAACATCCAGGTCTTTTGAATTCAGTTCGGAATCGTCGTCGTCGCCGACCATGAGCGTCTCTACGTCGAAATCCTCCAAGGTCGACGCAAAAGAGGCAAGGACGCGGAAAGCGGAGGCGAAGAGGATGAAAAAGGCCGAAGATAAGGCCAAGGTCGAGCGGCTGGCTGAAGAGCTCAAGGAGCGTCAGCGGCGCAAAGCTCTCGCCCCGGACAAGGGCTCTGTACGTTCGAATGGGTCTGGAGGGCGTCCTCGTGAGATAGCCATGTACGGCGGACTTGAAGGCGTGATGTAGGGAACTTTTATTTTCTATGTTGCTCGATCTACACCTTTCGTTTATAGACATTGTTCTGCGTATATATTTCCCGCCTCTCGTTTGGCATGTTTTGGCATTCAAAGTACATATCATTAATGTAGAATTTACATGTATCACACTAGTTATGTATTGGACGTGGACGGCATAAGCATAATAGATGCACCTTCCCGACCACACAAACATGAGGCCTGTAATGGAATGGATGCAACACGAGAGAAATGCTATTCCAGGAGGCAACCTGGACTTCTTTAGATCATGCCTGCAATGGTGCATGCGATCTATCGTCAGCACTGCTACCGACCTCTAGAAACGAGTCCATCTCAGCACCAGAGAAGGTCTGAACAGCCCGCCCAGCGTTCTGGTCATCAGTAACTTCATCGTGTCGCCTCTCTGTCTCGTGGATCATGTCTCTCTCAGGAAGGCCACCAGCTGGCCCGGTTCCTTGCACCGATCGAGTCGAGACCAGATGATTGTCTGTCACAGACGACACATTTGTCAGATCATACAAGCTACAAACAGTCACAACGAACGACAACTCACATTCCTTGGCATGCGCTAGAATCGAGAAATGTCAGACGCCATGTTCAAGGCCCGATATGTCGCTCAAATTGGCCATGACGTACCAAGATCTTTCTGACGACCACACGAGCCACCTTGCTCACAATCCGGACGGTTCGCAATGTCTGCGTCCAAGTGACCCTTTTGACGTTCACGGATCCACCATTCCTTCAAACCCCAGAGCAACACTTCTGTTGCACAGTGCCTACAAATGCGATTTCTCGGAGCATTTGGGTTATCATCGATTCCGGCTGCGACACTATGCATGTCCACGAAAAGGTCCGATTCAATTAGGGGTCGGAACCCGTTGGGCTGTGACTGCAGGTGCTGTACGATCTACAAGCGAATCATTAATGTCTCAGGAACACTAGGAACACGTATCGCAACTCACGTCACGATATATTTGTCTTGGGGTGACTTGTCTATTGGTCAAATAATCCAACATGAACTCAACTTCCACAGTGTTGCCTTCAAAGCACTCATAGACCTCGGAGGATTGAATGAGGTCACCAATCTCGTTCATGTTGTGAGGGTGTTGGCCGGCTAATGGTGACGCAGTACATCTGCCCTGGACGTTGATTCCGCAGAACGACACCTGGCAAAAATCACATTTCGTCGTGACAGGGGCTACGAGGGCAAGCAGCATCTCACTGGAAGAACATGAGTGATACTGGAGGGTAAGACACGAGCGATTTCATACCAGTTTCCGCAATATGCATGTCCAGGGGGTGCACCGTCGTCCAGATGCCAAGCCTGTTCGGGGTCGACGGAAAAGTCCACAATCGGTTGTGGACATCTCCATCCATACGGGTTATCTGGCCCACAATGGGGACAAGGCCGGGCGTAATCCGAGTTCTGGTTGAGATTTGGCTCTGGAGATGCCTCTCGGGGAGTCGGAATCTGGCAGCGTGCTTCAAGAGTAGCCGTATGGATATTAACAAGCGTACGCACCCTCATCGACGAGCCTGCTTTATAGATTTCGTCCGCCTGCATTCGCTCCCGTTCCGTGCGTGTTCTGGAGGGATCCGCGCGTAGCAGCACATCGACGATTGTCTGGAGGGGGCGAGATGGCGTGACGAAACTCGAGGCCCCTCTACAGGCGGGACAGTTTGTGCCACCGTTCTGTAGATCACTCTCGTCAGCACCCGTGTCACCATCCCCGAGTCGCAAAAACGAGACAACAACGCGTTTGGCAAAGGCAAACTAGCTCGTGATGGAGTAGTCGGTCGCCTTCGTGGCACCGGGGGCGGATAGTCTAATGGTAGCTCACCTTGATCCAAAGTACACAACAGCTGCCACTTGGTTAGCATCCGATTACACACTAGACACATCAAGCGAGAATACCTTCCGCAGAAGAAATGCTGACAGGGTGATACGACGACTGGTCGGTAGACGAGTTCGGCGCAACAGCCGCATTGGAGCTCCTGAGCGAGATCCTCGACGAGAGCGTCATGTTTGGACGTGGATGCTATCGGTACTTGGGCCAAGTCTTCTGAGGAGTCTTCCCTGAACCTCTTTCTCGTGATCTCGCCGTCGTTGACACCCTCGAAGGAGGGGGAAGGGGGTCGCTTGAGGGAGGAGGTGGAGGGATGGTCAAGAGACGTGACTGGTGTTGTATGGGGAGGGCGAACGTCTTCCATGAGCGCCAGACTTATCATGCAGGTCGACGTCAATGAACAGCGACGCGCATTTCAGCCTTAAGTACGTCCGTGACCGTAATAGCAGCCACATCATTCCCTTTTTAGGAAATTGTACAGTACAACGCTCGGGGTATACATTGATCAGTTCCAGACTACATTTTCTGCAGGACTTGGGGGGAGCGGTCGGCCTGCTTTCTTACAAGCAGCAGCGAATTGTTCGCGGATTACCTGAAACCGGTTTCTTTGCTCTAGTGCATGACAGACAGCTCAGCGCCGATCCAGAGCGTTGACTAGGGAGGACGTACCGGGACAGGGCCACAAGGCACTCAGGTAGTCGACGGGTTTAAAAAGGACAGTACCCACGTCGAGTGCAAGAGTCAATGAATTGTCGCGTTCCCAAAGTGACAATGCCCTGTTCGGTCGTAGATCAGTGACGTGAAGCATGACTTTTCGATATCACACCACCTGCTGATCTGGCCCATGAACCAGAATGCAAAGAAAGGTCGGTGCAGCAACGGTTGCGATGCGTGTCCTGTCACGGATCCGAGTGACTGGACGATACGTTGGGCGACAATAGCTTGGTGGGTGACTTGAAATCGAATGTAAGTTGGGATCGTGTGGATCGAAACAGGATCGACATACGCCACTCCTTTGCTTTCTTACAGAAAAGGTGAGTGACGTCACTGGAAGTGGTTGAGTCGCATTTTTGACAGGGAAAACAGCGCAACACCTACCTAGAAGCAAGCGGTACATATTGTTGGAATTCATGCATTACGATCATGCGCACGCTACGAAACAATGAATCGAATTCCCCACAAGAAACGACGCGCTTACTTGAATAGAAACTCACGTCCCTGGAACAGGAACGATCTCTCGAGGTCGCATCCATGCGAGTTTAGCGCTGCCTCGAGCACATCCGCTTCGAGCCACGCGTCCATTCCAAAGCGTGCCATCTCGGCTTTCGACACGCTGGGATTGTAACGCATTCTTAGACAGCTATGCCAGAGCAGCATGGTCCGATAATTGAGTGACCAGACGGTGTCTTTTCCAGAGTGACCATTGGGGGAGCGCATCGCCTCACCAGGAAAGAGTAGGGCAAACTGGTTGCCAGTAGGTCAGTAGAGCCACACGGACGAGGGGGTGCGCATACGTTGGCGGGTTCTAGGACGAAAAACTCTGACGGTATTCGGTTCGCTGACGTGGCGTATGATGTGTGACTGGCTGTGAGCCCCAGCGTGCTCCAACAAACCCTCCGACAAGTCTCCTTTCTGATCTCGGCTTCCGACCAAGAGCTATCCCAAGCAGGGGAAGAGAGCCAGAGGGGGATGTACTCATGGGCGGCCGCCCAATGTTGTCCGAGCGATCGAGAAACACAAGAGCAGCCCTGCCACTGGTATGGTGAGTATGTATTGTCCACTCCGGCGTTGAGGAATGTGTTATTTGCCCAAGATTGCGACGCGGACACGACCGAGGGGACAGAGCGTGGAGAAAATCTCGCGGAAGCCGGGTCGTCCATGTCGACAAAGGTGAGAGAAAGGGTCCTAACGATGGTGTCGAGTATGACCAGAGCAGACGAGCAACGCTCGCTGGTGTATTCAGGATGGGCACAGACTTCGAACAAAGCTAGTAGCTTTTGGACGGTCAGATGGGCGGCGAAGCAAAGGGGCTAGCTTACCCAAGCTGCCTGTACTAGTTCTTCGTCGATCCAACGAGCGTTGAGACTGGCCTCGAGTGCGCCTTGGGCGACGTCGCGGAGAAGCATCGCCTTTCGGCGACCTTGTTTGCCAAAGCCGGCCTCGGAAGACTGAAAAAAGGTTGCGATGGCGAGGGCGGCAGGCAAGAGACTAGGTTGCATGCGAGCCCGCCTGTCTGGATCGAAATACATGGAGAGAAACCGAGGGACATTGATGAAGGAAAACCAATAATTTGAAGAGCGGAAGAGGAAGCGTAGATCTGTGGTAACCTGGTTTGCGGCTTGTTGTCGCTGAGAGAGGGATAAGGATAGAGACGGCAAGTGAAAAGAGTACATGGCGAGGAGGGAATCCCACCAAGTTTGACGAGTAAACTCGAGGGAAGGCTCGGAGGTGATGTTTGGAGATTCCTCTCCGATGTCGTTGTCTTGGTACGGGGAGATGAATGTGCGAGTCACGGTTGGGGTGATGAGCTGGAGGCTGGGACGAGAAGTAAAGCTGAATGCATTGCGTAGGTCCTTTGGAGACAAGTGATGTGAGAATGTCAACGAGAAGTAAGCGATCAAGGTAATACCTGATTGGATGTCGCGTGGTATAATGTGCCGTCTAGCGGATTAGATATGGGGGAGAGTGAGCGCAATGGTGGAGCCGGAGCGGGGTGAAAGGGGGGCAAATCGGCTAATTGCGAGTCGAGTACGAGAGAAGAGGGGGTGTCGTGTTGCTTTCCACGGCGACGACGGGCAGCGACGGGGTCGGCAACGCTCTCCTGGCGGGCCTCGCGCGCCATGCGCTGGCGTGCGCCGGGTGTCTTGTCCGGGCCTCTGCGCTTCGGAGTGGAGTCGTAGACACAGGGGTCGGCGGGTTTGGCGCGACGGGTGCAGTTGTGGCAGGTGGGCTTTGCGCCATCGCAGCGTATTTTGCGGGTTCGGCTTGGACGAGGGTGAGGAGGGAGAAAGTGAGAGAGATGGGCCATACCACTGCAAGCAGGCGACATATACGCGTGCACGGGGCTTTCCCTGTGTGGTGAGGGGCTGGTCTGGTGCGAGTTCGATGACTCTCCGGGTTTTCATAGAGGAGGAGGGGGAGTTGTTTGATGTGGTAACGATGTCCGTCGCCACCATGTCACCCGCTCAGCTCTCTGCGCTCGCACCTTATACTCAGTTTGCCAGGGCCGCCTACTGTCCCCCTGCCATCGTACACGACTGGGCATGTACCTCCCTTTCTTCATCCCTGCACTCACCACGCCCAGAGGCTTGCCAAGCCGTGCCCGGTTTCCAGCTCTCTCATGCTGGCGGTGACGGCAACGCAGTCCAGTTCTGTAACCAGCTTCTCCTCTCCGTCCCTGTCCGATCTTACAGTCTCTCCAGACTATGTCGGATACTGGCCCGCCTCAAACTCCGTCGTCGTCGCCCACCAGGGCACCGACCCCACACAACTGTAGCCCCGCTTTCCCTCTTGCATGCCTTTCGCTCACCGTATCATAGCCTCTCCGATCTCACCGACGTCGACATCCTTATGGAAAGCCTCGATCCCGTCCTCTTTCCCGGCGTAGACAGCAGTGTCCAGGTCCACAGCGGCTTCGCCAACGAACACGCACAGACCGCCTACATCATTCTCAACCAAGTACAGTCCCTCATTTCTCTCCGCGGCGCGACGTCCGTCACTCTCGTATGTACCTCACTCTCCACCACATCTTGTATTCATTTTGTATAGGTTGGTCACTCCCTCGGAGGAGCCCTCGCCGAACTGGACTGTATGCTCATGGCCCTCAACTTACCACCCGGCATCGCCATCAAAGGCGTCACCTACGGCACTCCTCGCGTCGGTAACCCTGCATGGGCCGCTCTCTTTGATGCGACCGTCTGTATTCTCATCGTTCCCATCTTTCCACCTCAAAACAGCTCACAATACACTCTACAGATCTCCGACTTTCTGCGCATTAATAACGAAAAAGACATCATTCCCATCGTCCCTGACCTCCTCTTGGGATTCTCACACGTCATGGGTGAGGTTCATATCATTCAACCCGACCACGCAGTCAAATGTCCGGGTAGGCACGCCGGCTTATTGATTATCCACCCCTGTCCCCTGAAGCTCGTTTCCACCCTAGGTAATGACGACGCGACAGACGCCGCCTGCACCATCATGTCGGTGCCTAACATCTTTGATGGCGATATTCTCGACCATCTGGGCCCTTACCAGGGGATCTACATTGGCACGATCTACTGCACGTAAAGAGTAATTCCGGACTTAGATCGGAGCTTCTTTCTGCTACGATATCGCACTGTTTATACGACCATGCGCTCACTGAGCTTCCAAATCCCGCGACTTTCTCGTTGTGGCCGCGCCGCCACGAAGGAACCAAACGGTACGCACGTAGCCCATGTTCACGTGCTGGCTCATCATGTGCACCTAGCTTCGGTTTTAGTTTCATCACGCTGGCGTGTGCACATGTCTCGCGCGGCAAGGAAGGCGCTCTCGGATCTCAGCATGGTCCCGATTCCGATCGGATCTAACCTTTTTTTCCGTTGATAGTCCGTGGAGGCCATAGGTGAGAGGCACATTCAAATAAATAAATTAACAGCTGCAGGTCAAACGGAGAAAGCGGCGGTGATTCGGAACCCAACCTTGGCGGGTTTTGCAATGCTGAAACATATTGTCGAACCTAATAGAATCTTGGCCAGTAATCGAAAACGGATGTTAATCATCTTCATAGAACGAACGTCTGCTCAGAGGAAGCCCATCGATAGGAAACGGAGTGACATTCAGCGACATCTAATCTCTACTTTGTACGCATGATACGTAGTTTGTGGGGATTGTATACATAGTTCTCCGAGTAGTTCTTTGGGGGGATCCTCTTGACGGTTTCCGGTTGACTACAAGTGGAAGGTTGGTGAACCACATGACACAAAAAGGGAGACTCCAAACTTACACGTAGTAGTCCCACCCTAGGATCGAACAATGCGACATCAGCAAAAGAAACACCGAAAAAAAAAATTGTATACCTTGCTTCTCAGCGAAGTGAATAGCATCCTCCTTGCTCTTGAACGAGATACGTGTGCCTTGCATGTAATCCGCCCTAATACAGGAGTCGATACGCGGTCCGCGGTCCGCACGAAAACTACTCACGAACTCGCCCAACCCATCAACGGATTTTCCCAACGACCGGCGCCCTGGAGGATATCCCAGTCGATGCGCCAACGCTCCGATTTTCCAGAGCCACTTTGCATGGTGTTGCGGGTTGGCTGGTAGATGCGTACCGCGCGGTGACGAAGCTCAGCTAGAAAAGCATAATAGGCGTGCCAGTTTCATGACAAGTGCGAGTGGGACGCATACCGGGCGCACCGCTGACGACATCAGCAGTAAAAATCTCGCCGTGGACTGGTTCCGTAATTTGTGTGCTCTCCGATTTCTCGGCTGCGACTTGCGTTTGGGCGGGTGCGTCGGTCGTGAGGCCACGGGCACACGCCAACGCGTTCAACGTTGGTCGCGCACGGCAAGCACGAAGGAGCGACATTCTTGTTCTTAGTGGTCGTGTCAACCGCTGAATCCGGTCTCCACCGCAGTGGCTGTGCTGTACTGATACCGCGCCAAATTCCCTCTAGATGTCCCACCCTGTTCATTGCGAACGTTCTCGAACCAAGAGCTGAGCATGTATTAATACTGAAATTCCATCTAGATGGGGTTCCCGTCCCACCCCGTCCATTTCAATGCAGGGCCAACCCAAGGTGGTCATCATTGGTGCTGGGTGAGTCGCTGGGTTGCTTAAATACCGTCTGCTCATTCCTACTCGAGGGTTGGAGGTTTGTCCTTTGCTATCGCACTCAAATCACGCTTCGGCTTTGGAAACTTTGCTGCAAGTATCGCTCCATTTGCCTCGATGCAAGAATTCGCTCACCGTCCATCCTAGATATATGAAAAGGCAGGCGAAGTAGGCTGTTGCTGGAGGGTGAGTACATGTGCCATGCAAACGGTAAATGGTTGACATTCTTGCAGGCCAATACATATCCTGTATGCGCTACAACGCGTCTGGAAACCCTCTTCTCACAGTGTCTAGGGCTGCTCTTCTGACGTGGAGATACACTGGTACAGTCCGTCGTCTGACCTCAATCCCAACTGGAACAAATCTCACGGCCTTCAACCCGAAATTCAAGACTATTGGATTGGTCTTGCAAAGAAATATGGACTGTACTCTCACCTTGTCTTCAATACCAAAGTGATCTCGGCAGAGTGGGACGATGTTCACAGTCGCTACGATATCATAGCCGAAGACGGTCTGACTGGAAATAAAACCGCCGATACTGCTCGGATCGTTATTTCAGCGGTAGGAATCCTGGAGATACCGAGAATCCCATATGAGATACCAGGCCTTCAAACGTTCAAAGGCATCTCGTTTCATTCAGCGGCATGGCCACAGGGACTGGATCTCCGCCACAAACGTGTGGCCGTCATCGGAAACGCGTCATCTGGGTACTTGGCGAATAACACGTTTCTGGTCGATGTATTGACATGTTTCCTAGCGCCCAGTTTGTCCCTTCCCTTGCGGCCGATCCCAGTGTTCAAGTGGTCAACTTCATTCGAACCCCTGTGTGGTTCAACACACGAGTGAGTCTCTCGGTCTCCAGCGTATTCCCACAGCTGCTCACGATCTCAGCCTCATATCCCATATTCCGACACGGCGAAGTGGATGTTCGCCAACGTACCCCTGGTGATGAGGCTTCACCGTGCATACATCATGTTCAAGGTGCCTGGGACTTCCCTTTCGCTTGGGACACCTTCATATGACATTCACAGTTTGACTGGCCCTCGCTGCGGCCCCAGAGTGCCGCAGCCCGAGAGAGGCATCGTCAAGTACGTTCAAGCCTCTGGTGACATTTTCATAACGTTGATGTCTTGCAGGCTTTACGACAATACATACTAGACAGCACGCCAAGCAGGTATCACGATTACTTGATACCCACGCATCGTGAGTCAAGTATACGTTGCCGACACATGGATTCTTAATACCCTTTCAGCTCCTGGGTGCAAACGAACAGGTGGGCCATTCTGACCGAGCATCGATCACTCTGCTCATACCCGTTTGGCAGTGGCCGATAGCGGTCATCTCAAAAGCCTAAGTCTACCCAACGTTGCTCTCAACTTTGATGGGATCGAGCATATAGTAGAGACCGGCATCTTCACGAAGAAAGGCAAGGCATCTTGTTTCCTGGATGTGCTTCGAAACGTGATGTACATCCTTAAAGGCGAAGTACTACCGTTCGATATTATCGTCTACGCCACGGGATTCATGGGGGTCATTCATTTTGTCCGCTTCTTAGTTTGGTTTTCTGACTGTATCGCACACCAGGACCAATACCCTATGCACGTGAAAGGAATAAATGGAACGACTGTCCAGGGATACTACGATGCCCACGGAGGTCCCACTGGCTATTACGGTACAACGATCCCCGACATCCCGAATTTCTACATGTTGGCAGGTGCGTCACACGTGAAACCCCGATCGTGTCGCTCCACTCAACTCGTCCAACGTAGGTCCCAACACCGGCACACCGGCGTCCACGCTCTTTGTAGAAGAAGTCCAAGTCCGTGACGACTCCTGCTCGTGCTGTGACGCTCACACTCAACGGTCCGACAGGTCTCGTACGCTTTACAGCTCGTCACACCAGTTCTTGACGGCCTGGTGACGGCCTTTACCGTCAAGGCGGACGCCACGGACGCGTACAACACCAAGCTCCAAGAACGACTTGCGCACGGCGTGCACACGCAGTGTTACTCTTGGCAACGCACGAGCGGGACTGGCAAGGCGTTCAATCCGTTTCCTTGGGCAGTGACCCTCTGGTGGTGGTGGCTTCGCCGGCCGAATTGGGCACACTATACCGTGATGGATGGAGAGAAGTGGGTGCGGAAACGGACGACGGAGAAGATGTTTGGCGTGGTGAAGGTGTCTGCGTTTGCGCTCCTGTCTCTTGCGTATGCGCGTCGAGCGGTGTTGCTTCCGTTGTTGTATGAAAGGGTAGGTTTTCCTCGTTGGTCTTACAAGTCATCGCTCATTGTCTCCGAAGCTTTGGGGGTTCGGAAAAACGATTGTCTGAGCCCTGGGTGCAAAGGGGGTAACCGCGCGTATCCAAGTCAGAAAATCGTCGTGGACATGCTGGGATTCTCATGCCTTCGCTGTGAGGAAGTCTGGTGGGGTATGAACTATATATGCAGCTATGTAACATAAATTACAACTGTACAATGATTTGTCGTCTACAAAAAGTGCAAGCCGATGATGATCGATGATTTTCGATCAGCAGGTGCCCATGCCCCCCGAAAAAACGTTCATGCGTCAAACCCAATAATTCTGCTCACCGGACGCAGCATGATCACAGGATTATTCTTGACGACAGCTTCCTCCGTCACGTCGTCCATCTCTGAATCATCCTCCTCTGCGTCGCTGTCAGACTCCCCGCCAGCGTGTTTCGGGCCCAGCATGCTGACAACCCGGTTGATGTGCGCCTCGGATTGTTTGAAAGAGGGTGGTGCGCGGAGGGAGACGGCAGCGTCACATATCGCCTTGATCACATCGTGATCAAGTTCAATGTTGAATAGATCGAGAATGTATCTCCGCACAGGGAGACGATAACGCTGCGTAGAAATGATATGGAGGGCCCTGAAAAACACTGTCGGGGATGTGAACGCGGAACGGTACTCGGGCCGCGACTTCATTCTGATGCGCCAAGATGAGTCTAGAATGCCTTGTTCGGTGGAAGGACTGACCTTGCCAAGGAACGTGACGCAGCGTTTGCTATCACGGTGTTGCTCAGATTGTCGATCGCAGTGATCACTTCGAGCTCAGTCTGCCCGGTGGGTGGAAGTAGACGGACGTCTGCATCACTTTTGACTTCAATTGGTTCCCAAGTGGGGAGCTTGACCGTAATTGTGAGCGACAATCTCGCATATACCAAGTAATCCATACCGAAATGAATCGATCCAAGTCCATTGGTACACACAATCCAGTGGGGAGGCCGAGGGGTGATAGAGTGGCCTCCCACCTGTAGTCGTCCAATATTTCGGCCCCTTGTGTCGTTGATGATATCAATCCCAAGACGAAGAAACATGTTCTAAGAGTTCATTTAGTGCCTTGTTGGAACTTGTGTTCTTTCGGCTCACCCTCGTACGGAAGGTATAGGAGAGTGCTCTGCTATGTCCAGGATCGACGGAATGATCTCTTCCTCCTCGAGAAATGGCAAGCCACCTTCAGTGGCACCAACATTACCCTGCACATATCAGTGCATCAAGCCTCGCTACGAGAAACACGTAAAATGACTCACAACTGCCCAAAGAATGCTCTTTAGCTTCAAGATGAGTTCGAGATCTTCGCTCTCAAGACCATGCTGTCGAATAAAATGAGAAAACTCTGCGAAGTGCCCCTTTTCACACAAGACTTGACAGCCAAGCTCGGTCTTGGACATCTCCCCGTAAAAATGAGGTGGGACGACTCCATCAAAGGCTCTGTTAGCGTTGATTAGAGCTAGGGCTGGAATGAAAATGTAATACTCGCAGAACGTCCTCGTCATCCTCCGCAGCTTCAGAACTGAACACCTTGGCCAAGAAGATCTCTACTTGGACAACGTAGTAGATATTCCGTTCCTTCCATACTGGTGGTTAATTGCAATTCAGACAAAGGCACTGTCCTTACATGGAACCACATGTCCATCTCTCTGTCGATATAGCCGGAATTGTAGAGATACCGGAACCCCATTGGAGTGGACATGAACCTGGTGGGGTGCTATCAGTGAGATGAATGCGGAGCGTTGCGGTTGAAATTGACTTCAGCAGCAAAGGATGACCTATTTCGCCGAGATGTTCCATCGTCGGTTGCATCTCCACAACAAGCTGGAGTACTTCCATGGCGTCGCACGCCTCTTCAAGAAACTGAATGGCCATCTCACACACTTCCGGAGAAGGATCATAAAGTTGTGTCAGGAGAAGCCGCAAACTCCACGAGACCGGGCTGAGTGAATTGCGAATGAGCTCGCCAAGATGACTCGTCGCAAATAGTCGAACGTGAACGTCTTCGGATGTCAGGGCTTTCAGGAGCACGACACGGGGGTGCCCATCACTAGATATTTGTTATATTTGAGTATACAAAAAGAAAAGGGTGTGAAAACGTACATGGTATAGTCCAGGTTCGTGATCACCGCAGTTATGAGATCTTCACGATTCCGGAGCTCGCTAAGATGGTAGAAAGCAGTAAAGATCTTCGACTTCTCCATGAGCCTGTGGACTGTGTTAGGAACGACGTTATGTAAATTTCTCTCACGTACTCAAGTCCCTCTGGATGCTTGCTGAGAGTACCAAGCATTTCAAAGTAGCCGTAGGTCAGAGTGTCCGATATGCGTGCTTTAGAGAAAATTGGATCAGATTCGGGAGTGCCGTTGAACTATTGGTCGGGGTCAACGTGCGAACTGTTACAAAGTGCCGCACGCACTGGATCCAGCTGGGCAAAACTCTTCACGATTTGGTTGAGAAAATCGTCCTCAGTCATGAGAAAGCGAACCCCATCTGGGCTCGCAAGGAGGGTCGTGAGGAGATTGCATCCCAATCGGATCCATCGAAAATTAGGCTGTCGCACAACTCTCGTGGATCAGCGGAGAAAGGGGGACCACACGTTAAGCTCACCTGTTTACGCGGAAGATCTGAGAAACGATGTGAAAATGGGTGAAAGAATGACATAAGGCGACGCATAAAGCGCGAAACTTTAATAGCTTCTTCTAGCCGTTTGGGATTCAGGAGAGGTCCATCAATTAATTCTTGGAGCATCTCAAAGTTCCACTTCGCATTGTCCTTGGTGAGCATGACCTAGAAGGTACTCTTACAAAACTGAACTTGACTTTACACATGAAGCAATTCACCTGAGTCTCAAGCAAACATGATTGGAATGTTTTGTCGTCCATCTGCATGCCTATCTTTATCTTGCTTTGTTCGACTTGACGTTGCCCTCGACGGACGGCGTCCTCTGCAGAATTAGCCCTGCAAGAATGTCGTTGTGATGAAAGGTATACGAGAGCAAGGCACGGCTAACCTCGGTCTCGCACCCTTGACATTGGGTTGCAACCTTGCACGATTACGGTTAAAACTATCAATCGCGGACATCGCTGCCGTTCCGACAATCCTGTGCTCCCCACGATTGTAGTCCGATGCGAGGTTAAAGACGCGAGGAACAGCCTGTATGTTCGCTGCAGCGGCTAATGGCAAGACTCTATTCGCCATTTGCATGACCTCTGCCATAAGCAAAGTAGCCTTCCGCGTCAGGCTGGACCCCATGGTGTTCTCCTCTAGCATGCAGGTTAATGCCTAATAACAGCATCAGAATGCGACTCCTTGACAGAGAGCGAAATATGATTACATCGAGCAAACCCGCATTGGTGAAGACTAGAATTAGGAGAGCGATATATTGGTCGGTCAGTTTCAGCGTTTCGGGAGGCCGTTCTGGCGATTTGTTTTCGCCAATGCGCTCAGGCAAATTCCGTGGTTTACGGTACACTAGAAAACACGACCTTGAATTATCCACGATATGATGGTGTCAAGTTACTCACTCGTCAAACGACGTCCATCAATAAAAGTCTTGTACCATTCAGGGGCCTTGATGTTAAGAAGATCGAAGAACATATCGAGGACGATTTCCTACGTTTCCGTGAGTACTTGGGCTCTTACAAGAGAATATCGACGTACCCTTGTGTCGAGGGAAGGTATCCGCAGAGTGTCAACGATGGATTTGATCGCTCTCTGATTCTCCATGCAGAAATACATCAACCCTAGCAGAGTGTCAGCTGTGAGCGGAACAAACAGTGGTATTACTAACCACTCCAGGTCCGTAGCATAAGTTCTATGACTTTTGTGCAGCTTCTCATGCGTTCCGCGTGATCGGAGCCTCGCCCGTAGGCATCGGTCACTGCCAAAAGTGCAATCTTGGGGAGCGATTTGAGAGGAACGAAGGCCATGTATTTGCAACGTACCTCGACATCGACACCCAATCGCAGGTAAGCACGAGTGCGCGGGGAGTCGATAATGTGAAGGAACGTAGCTGCGAGGATGGGTCCGAGCTCGACTGGGCCTTCGCCAAGAGCATGAAGGAGAAACCGGATACCGCCTGTCCTTGCAACCAGATCGATATCAAGCAAACCTATCGTCGAGAATGCAGTCAGGGCGTGGCAATGATTCACTTACGAGCTTCACGAACTCATCTCGGCCAATGTTTGAACGCATATCTGCCTAAACGGATCCTCTGCGTGCTCGGCAACGGCAACGAATGCTCGCATTATTGGCTCGGACAACGGAATCAAACTGGATCCAGTGTTTGCCCGTCTGTCACGTTTTTCTGATACGATATCGACCACAGCACGGATGAGCTTGATGACTTGTTCTCTCTCAACAGCATGTTTGTTGTCGCGCGCTAGCGACCTAGGGAAAGTTCACACACATATTCGAGCCAAAAGCGAACAACACCACTTTACTATGAACCATTCCAAGGGCTGACGGTGCAACTCTTCCACTGAGGAGGAATCAACCAATGAGTTTCTGATAAGCCTGTACGCCGCTGCGCGACAGTGCGTCGAGGATCTGTCTGAGAGAGATGGTATTACACTTGCACATTTCATGAGCCGACACACCATGAAGGCAGGTAAGAATGGGACTGACGCTTGGACGAGGTCAGGCACGCTCAACTCGTAACGGACGCGAAGGTTGCGTTGGAGAAGGCCGACGAGCTTATTCATGATGTCTATACGCGCTTTGTCGAGTTCGGTATTCGTGGAGCTGGGAGATGTGGTCGGTGGTGATGCCATCGCTGGGATAGATAAAGTCGGGCGAGAGGTACTGGCGAGTGACTTGAGATAAGCGTTCGCCTGGTTCAACGCAGTGCGAAAGTCATCTGATAGAGCTGTTGAGTCAGGTCACACAGTCGTTATCAATGAATGTTACCTCGATCCCTGTCATCGCTGTCTGCTCTGAAGCGAACGGAGGACGGAGGGGCTTGTCCGGCGAACTTGCGCTTGGTCGTGGGGCCGACGCCATTCCTTCTCCGTTTGCCACGTGATGTTTCTTGGAAAAGTCAGGGAGGATTGAGAAAGGGTATGTTGGTTTGGTCTCACCCTGCTCGATTCGCCTACTGAGTATTTCTATCTCGTTCGTGGCCATCTCCAGTTCAGACTCGACTTGCATCCGCATAGTGTCCTTATGGGATCCAGTTCAGCGGGATTCTCCGCAACACATGACTAGCCATACGGTAATGGGGAGCTTGAGGAATTTCTCTGCCCCCTCCTTGATGCGATTCTCTCTCTCCAAGAGAGCTGTGAGGGCCCCGAGCTGCGGTAGTGGTCGTGACGCGCTCTTCGGTAAATGGTGCGTGTATGCGTACCTGATCATCGGATGGTCTGTTCGAGGTGTCGGTCTCTTGTGAAGCGCTGTTGGAAGTCAATGCAGTCGACTGAGAAGAGAATGAGACGTTGGACTGGTGAGCAGGCGCGACTCCCGACGAATCATGGACGTCATTGTTTGCGGGCATGTGAGCTGCACACAAGACGTGTTGGAATCACCACTACCGAATTACCGAATTAGACAACCTCATACATCAAGGGTCATGTGATTCATTACATAACGAATGTCATATTCCGGTAAATTCCGTCAACTGCAAAAATAAGGTTCAAGCCACAATCTGCCCAATCCCCGTCAACGCACAACGCGCTCGACACACTCCTCAAGATGGGTACGTGCGACCCCGACATGCTGCCAGTCACATCCCTAACCGTCTATTCCTCCAGTTCGCTACGCCGCCGCCGCCCTCGCCACCAACCCCGAAAAAAGTCGGTTTTCCACTCTGCTCACCGTGCCGATCTGACCTTGATTCCTACAGCCGCCCGCGCCCGCGGCGAGTACCTCCGCACACACTTCAAGAACATGCGCGAGGTTGCCGCAGCCCTCTCGGGTGCGTCCATGATCAGCCGAGCATTACCGACCGACGCTAACCGGATCACAGGCTTGAAATTGACCAAGGCTTACACCTACCTCGGCGATGTCGTGGAACACAAACAAGTCATTCCCTTCCGCCGTTACTCGGGTGGTGTCGGTCGTGCTAGCCAGGCTAAACAATTCAAGACGACCCAAGGTAAGTTTCGTGATCAGACCTCGACGAGAGACCTAACATCCCTATCACAGGTCGTTGGCCCGAGAAATCCGTCAAGTTCATCACCCGCCTCTTGAAGAATGCCGAGTCCAATGCTGACGCCAAGAGCCTGGAACTCGAAGACCTCATCATCAAAAACATCGTCGTACAGCAGGCTCCTGTATGTTTCACCATGTCCGTGTCCTCTGTCTAGCCGTTAAACATACAACTTGCCTAGAAAACTCGTCGTCGCACGTACCGTGCACATGGTCGTATCAACCCCTACCAGGGTCACCCTTGCCACGTCGAAATCATCTTGGGAGTCTCGGGTGAGGAGGTGGAGCGGAGCAAGGACAAGGATGCGGTCGCCACTTCTCTCTCGTCATTGAACCGACGTCAGATTGCAAGGAGACGAATCGAGGCAGCCCGTGCATGATTCCACTCACTCAGCCCCACATGACGGGGCACTGCTGACATCCGAAAATTGCATGTGGTTATGTACGCGAATATGCATATATGCTATGACACCAGACACGGTCTTGGGCAAAATGCATTTCATTGAGTACAGATGGGCAACGAGCGTGTAGATCAGATTCGAGAAAAATACTGAAGCAAAAGGGACCAAGCAAGGAATGACTTTCGTCGTGTATAAGGAATGGCGTCTTGCATCAAAAACGGTTTCCGGTCCACGCCTGCGTGGGGATTGATCTTCGGTCGCTCACAGTCTGCGACTGCAGCGATTAACAAGATGAGCGATAGGCCCAAATCCACCTGCAGTTGACATACCTATTGTTGTATATGCGGGTCTCCCATTCCACCTCAGTGCCAACTAGATATTCAGACAAAACGTGTTCCAACCAGTCACAGATATAATCAACACGCTGGATTTTAAATGGCGCGTGACATTTCTCCATCGCTGCAAATGAATGGTCAATAACTATCGAAGGCGCCATAGGCTCATGACAAACCCCTAACAGCCCACGTTATTGGGCGGTAGCGTTTCAAGTTGATCAGACGAGACTCAGGAATGTCCGGATGCTGGTCATATGGTCCCGACCCACAGCCGCGCGCAACTTCCCGGATGAAAAGCACTGTGTCATGTGTCGGGCGCGTCTACAATATATGCAAGAGAATGCTCACTCATTCCTGGGAGGGCAGGACAACAACAGCTCTGCAAAGCTTGCTTGTAGCCTGCCATATGGTGGTTTTCCCGCGTATAAAAGTCCTTTAGCTTGGCCTTCATTTGCTCATGGGCCCAGCTGAGCTTCAATTTCTGGCAGCCAGGTAAGTGTTGTCCGCTATAAACATAAAATTACACACCGTAATGAATGGAAGCACAGTTGGACGGTCACAAGCGAGGGCAATCAGACAGGAGGCTGAATAGTTACGGAGCTCGTGGCATTTCTGTCATAATGTCAGCCAGTGCGTCGTCGATGCATCCGGAGACAACCCACAGTGGCCAACTCGAGAAAAAATTCAGTCAGTTCAGTCCGCATCTGCACCGATTCGGCGGTCCCGATACTATCCATGACAAATCGATGCACGGCTCTTTCGTAGGCCATAAAGTTGGCTACTTTACGCGCAACTTCGGACGTCGGCGGCTTGTCATCACCGTTCCTAGTCATCAGATGCCGAACTGCGTCCTCGGGCTCGAAAGCACGGTACTTTTCCCATAGCAGGAGCGTCATCTGAAGCGCTAGCATAGCGAGGCCACCAGAAGAATGAAAATGCCCGAGTTTGACTCTGGAGAAGTCGCGTCTCATCATTGACCTTTTCTCCCGCGGTTCCCAGGTACTGCAAAGCACCTCTTGTCGGTACTTTGCTTCCGCGCGCGCGATCGTTTTTTCCTTTCTGAGTCCCTTGGATTTTTCGCCGTCGCAAGCACGTTGGTGCAACAAATAAATCAACTTCGAGGAAGCTTCCCGTGGTATGTCTTGTGCCAGGCGGAAGACGGCGAATTGAGTCAGAGGAGCCAATACTTCTGTGTCCTCCGCTCGCCAGTGAAGGTCCACCCAGAGGTACAGCAGCTTCGCAATGCGCATCTTGACCTGTATAGAATGCGACCGCGTCATGGAAGAAGATCGACAAACCAGATGTTCGTCGTATCTCGTGACGAGAGCGTCGAACGTCTCTTTAGGGCTCGAGAAAAAGCGAAAGCATAAGAAGAAAACATCGACAATCTCCACGTCGACGTCGGCATCGGGGCATGTCATATAGCGCACGAGAGCTTTGAGGGATGCAAGTTGAGCCAGCCCGTTGCGATCTTTCCACAGTTCTGTAGCATCCTCGGGGTGGGGTAGTTTGCCAACAGTCAGATCGATGGAAACGGGAAATTGCGCCAGCGAGTTACGGATATTGACGGAAACATGTACATAACCATGGCCCAGGTCGTCCGAGTCACCATTGACTAGTGTGCTGGAAGCGGCGGAATCGAGACCAGAGTCCATGCGTGATGGCTTCCTTTTCATCCTGCAGCGAAGGGGATCGAGGAGCGCAGAAACTTTGGATCTTTGCGATCGATTCAGTGTGTCCGTCGAGTTTGAAGGAACATTCGAACCAGTGTGGTGACTGTCAGCAGAGGAATGTGAGAGTGAACCTGCTGCCTCGAATTCATCTGCAACTTGTGCATGATCTTGCTCGACAGGGATCTGTGGCAAAGGCTTCAACTGTGCTACCTCGTAGGCGGCAGCGTTCAAGAAGCCCTTGAGACTTGACATTGCCATGTCAAGAAACTGCATGGCGACGTGGATCGCCTCCCGACGAGACGACGGTCGGTCATATCGCGGTATATGGCTAACGTGACCCAGGAACATTTCCTTTGAGAAGCTGACCCCACTCAATGCAAGATGATACTTTGGACTGGTGGGTACATGCTCGGGGAGATGGGCCATAGAGTGCAAGATCGCATCAAGACAATGAGCGAATACGGGCGCCAGCGCGCGTAATGCATCAATGTCCTGGGATTCAGGAATCCTACGAAGGAGCGAGAATGGTGCCAGGATGGCTGGGAAGGTCTTCTCCAGATCGAAGCGAGGGACGGGGGCATCCGTGCCAAAAACACCCGATGTAGCCGGTACAGACTTGTCGCTGTCGATGGTCTCGGTTTTTGCGTCGGGTGGAAGGTAAACTGGATGCGGAGGGGCAGCTCTCATGCGCGCCAGCGAGCGAGAGTTGTGTGGTGAAGCCATGGGAAATAAGAGATAGAACCCATCAAGACGAGACTCCGTCGTTTATATTTGCCCTCGTCCACCTCCACCTCCACCTCCACCGCGGACAATAGATGTGTGTTTGAAGCGATTCAGCCATTGATTTGGTTGGTGTCCACAACTTGTCAGACGAGGCAGGTGCCAAAAGCGGGAGTGTTGCCTTGTGCGATGACCATCCTCGACAACAGCGGCGAATCTGAACTCGTCCAGCTGCTGAATACTATCCAAGAACTCTCGGAACAGCTCGCACAAAACAGGTCTCTTTCTGTAGGACTCCATGCTTCTGCGGGGGTTGTCAAGGTCTGTCTTTACCTGGTCCGCCGGCCGTGTCAATACCAAGTCAACATCCGCAGACCCAGGCCGCTCACTCCCAAACCGGCTTTGTGCTGAGGAGGTGCGTCTGTACTGTTGCATGACCACGCGTATACGCATTAACTGCCGACAGGTTTAACCTCGACAAGCCTCAAGGTATTTGTGCGAACGAAGGCTTGTATTTCTGGCTTACAACCAACTACGGGTGTAGATGTGTATGATGCTGAGCTTGAACGCATGAATGCGTCTCTCGCGGCAGAAAACCAGGGCCTGCTGCACGACAACAAACAGCTGGGTGTCCTCATCAAAGAGTATGAGCAGACGTTGGAGAGTGTTATGGGTGCGTTCCGCACGAGGGCTGTACGTCATCTGTTCTCTTGTCACCTGGTCAATGCACGGCTCACGTCTTCGTGCAGCGGGATGTCCAGGAGCACGAGCTTGCATTGATTCGTGAATATGAAGCGAGACTCCTTGCCAAGGAATCGGAGAATCTCCTTCGCATACTCTCATCGACCATCGCGGAATCCATTTCTCTAGGTCGCATATCCGCCGCGTTGCGGTCTCTGTTGCGTGTTCTCAATGGCGAAGATGTCGTTTCCCCATCATCTTCGAGTCCGCCTCCTGAAACCGACAACGCAGCGTCGGGGGACTTTGGTTTCGGAGAGAAAGAGGATGACGACCTTGCGTTGGAACGAGAGTGCGAGCTTTCGCGCCTAGAGCGTGAAAATGCCGTCCTGAGACGTCTGCTTGGCCTTGAGGTTCGGGAGCCTGAATATTTAGCCAGAAGCGGATCTGGAGGAACCAATCCGGCTGATCAACAGAGACCGTCGATTCCACGAGAGAATGAAGGAACGATCCAGAAAAAGATGCTAGGTGGAGCGCGTGGCACCGTCGGACCTTATGGGACGTATAAACGGAGTGCCGGGAGACCAGGGTAGCTTCCTTGGAGATGTCAATCACGCGTGGACAGACAGGAGTGCAATGACCCTATCTACGATGGCATGTCAACGTATGTACGAAGTGAGACAAGGTGTCCAACGTTGACGTTGACGTTGGCCATGTCGAAACACTGACAGGAGTTGACAACAACAAGTGTGCGGGGCAACAACCGTTCCCGCCCGCTCAACGTTGCACCGACTCATAGATGTCCACGCTCAAGTTTTCATTTCCCAAAAAATCAGAACACGCTGTGCGCCACGACGACACTCTGTCGGACGAGCTCGTCGATGGCGGGTGGACCAAGGCAAGTTTAATCTCATCCGAGTCGCTGCGGTGCATGTGTCCAGCATTTGGTCGTCACGTTGGTGATCCGACACGGCTTGTTCGTGTCGCGTGGCTATTCGCGCGTCCACCGCCTCTGATGATGCTGACCTCTTTTCTACCCAGCTCTACCACCCTCACAACATGCCTCTCTCCCTCAATCTCTCTCACCAGTCATGGCGCCCCCGCCGTCCCTCCGTCCCCTCCCCAAGCAATGCTGCCTCGACCAGCGGTCACGCTCCAAGTTTCAAGTCCAAAGGCAAGGACCGCAGCGTAGACTCGGATACAATCGGTTTCGGGTCAAGACACGGTCACAGTGAGTGTCTACTCTTCGCCAGCGAGCCTGCGGATCTGTGCGGAGGTAATAGGCGATCACGTCGTCTCACGAACGCACTCGCATGACAACAAGACAGATACCCCGTACTTAAGATCCTAGTTTTCCCGCAACTCACTTAATCCTCTCTTTTTCTAAAGATGCCGACTTCCTTGACTCCAAGTCCTCAGAATCCTCCCCATCTCCCACCGCATACGGCTCTTCTTCACATTCTGTTCCTCTGCACTCAAGCTTTCAGCAATACTCGGCATCCCTTCCCTCCAGGAATCGTACCAGCATCCTGTCAGTAGCCTCCGACGCGCTCGGGTTTCGTAAAAAAATCGGTTCCATGTCTCGAAAGAAACCAAACTCCCACTCACTACCTCATACAAGAATAATGCCAGGGGTCATCGAAATCAGTGCCCATAACAATACGACCGTCACTTCATCGATTGATGGCACACCTACACACAAAGATTACGAGCATGAGGAGCGCGAACGGCTACGGGATGTAGCCGCGCAGTCGATTGGGCTCGACCCAGAGCTTCTGCACTCGTCCAAGTTTGAAACTCGGTCGTTTCTGGATTCCCCCCAAAGTCCGCCCCAATCCCCACCCTTGCCACCGTTTCCTGCAACATTGGTCGCACTCCGTCCCTTTACAGAATTGTCTGCGACATTACCAAAGTTTACTCCACCTTCTTCATTGCTCGTCTATGCGCTTGCAAAACAGTGGAAGTCACGTACAATCTTCCTCACATCACATTCTCAGAGTCACAAGACTCACGTCCATTTATTCAAGGGCGCCTCAAAGGATGAGAAGGAGATCGAGAGATTAGAAGTCACTGAAGATAGCGTCATTTTTGTTGCGGAAGAAGAGGTTGCTGGGAGGGGTAAAGTGGTCAAATTCGCCGGAAAGGACGTGTCTTCAAAGCAGAGTGGAGCTATTGGGGAGCAGGGTTTGCGCACTATGTGGTTTTTACAGATCAAAGACCCTGCGGAGTCGCACCGTTGGATTGCGGCGATCAAGAACGCGGTATTGACCCGGAGGTAAGTTTGTCACGCCTTGCGGTTGCCAGAGTTTTAACAGGTGGTACAGGGCTGTGCGTGCCGGTCTAGATATTCCAACGCAGTTGGACGGAGGGAATGAACCAAAGGGCGATATGGATGTCATGCTCTCAATGCATCTACAACGCATCATATCGATGCACGCAGCCAAAACCTCAGCCGCCGTCTCGCCGCCGTCACCCTTGATAACGACTTCACCTTCCCCTGCTCCATCACTTCGTTCCTTGAGGATAAACACCTCGTCGTCGCCATCACCCACCACTGCCATGAAGGGAATCTTCTCCGCGCGGCCCCGTTCACCTTCCGTTGACGGCTCACCTACCCTTACCCACCCACCCGTGCATGCGGAGGACTCTTTTAGAGCAGCGGGTACCAGCCTTCTCACCATGCTTCGCAGTAAATCTTCCACAGATTCCAGCTTTTCACCGTCGCACTCCCTTCCTCTACCACTCTCACACGTGCCAAGACAAGGTTCGCCTGCTCCGAGTCTCCGATCGACCAACGCACCAGTCATTATTACTGCATCGGATTTAAAGATATCAAAGGAGCGCGATGCACCGGACGTATCGACTTCCATTCCGGAAGCCAGCTCTTCCTGTACAACCCCAGGCTCAAACATCCCGCCCGCTCCTCCCTTTTCACCCCCAGGCACGTCGGCGTTCTCTCTCCAACCCCCTCCAAGGAAATGCAAATATGCTGCCGCAACCATTCCAACCACGTATTTGCACGAGCCGCAAGGACTGTACAAGCAAGCTAGTGGTAATCGCAGTGTTGCAGGGAACTTCGGAATTCCGTCTGGGAACTCTGGCGATGATATGCCCAGGGAAACACCGCCCGTGTCCCCTGCCTCGTCTAACTTTTCAAGTGGACAGCCAGGGTCATTCTCTCCGAATTCGGCATTGTTGGTGCTGTCCTCTGTTGTTGACGCGTATGTTGAGGAACAGAGCGATGAGGTGACGCGGAATCTGTTGGGAAATGGGGTTGTCAATTGTTCATCTCCCGGGGTGGGGTCCGTACCAACGGATAAGCTTTTGCAAAGCACTGCTATCACTAAAAGATGGTCCCGCCAGGGTGTCCCCCTTCCGAAGCAGCTTACACCGCCCTCAGGACCCCCGCCTTCTATTCCGCCCTCACCAGAAAACAATCGTCGTATCTCAGTGGAATCGGGTTTATCTTTACCGGCCACTTACGCGATGGACCGTTCCTCTAGCAGCTCATCCTCTAATTTCCACTCTCGGGCTGGACTCAGCCCTAGAAGTGGTGCCTCGTTGTCGCCCACATTTTGGAAGCGCGCCTCTGGTTCTTCTATGCACAGCGCTAGTTCAACCAGTACCTTTGATTCACAAGGTCGGTCTCAGATGCGGGTGCCATTTGGTGGCGAGTCCTTTTCTTCATCGTGGGGATCGGTTGTCGGTAACGGAGGGTCGTCGAGGCCGATGTCGTTGTCAGCTTATGGCTCGTCGCCTGTGGTGCACACTGGATCAGCTAAACGGCGTTCAATGCCGCCACCGCGGCCGGCACCTAATTTTGCCCCCCCTCCTGCTCCGATGGTTCAGGAGTCTACGTCAGGGCCCGCTCCCTTGACAATGCCCGCTCCCGCGCCGCAAAAGTCCTTCAGGAACTCTGTCGCACAGCGTGCCATGCGGCTCTCTTTGACGTCTCCCAAACCACCCCCCTCGTCCGCGCTCCCTCCTCGACCCGATGAAGCTACATTCGTTCAGGGTCATCGCAGGAGCTCGAGCTCAGGCACGCAGGATGTTCATCCCACTTCTGAACCATCGTCGCGTCCAATTTCTCCCCTCTTAAGACATTCTAATTCCATCCAACGTACCTCTTCGCCCCCAAGAAGCCTATCCATCAGGCAACGCTTGCGTATTCTGAGCACCCCTCCTGTTCAATCTCCTTCATCCTTGATTCCTTCCATCCAGGTTAGCACTCTGGATCTCAGCGATGACAACGACGATGACCCTTCCACCCCTCATTTCTCATCTCCCCACCCATTTGGGCTCGGCGAGCACATAATGACGATACAAAACGATACGAGTTTCCTCCAGCTGTCAAGCCCCATCGCGTCGACTATTCCAAAGCCTCCACCTCGTAGCCCTTTCCAGCCGATTTCACCGTCATCGGAGCTCGAACCAGACTGTGACTTTGTAGCCCTTTCCCCGCCACCCCCTCGGAGGGGCTCCAAGCCCTATGTAAGCACAATGACACGACCAGAAAATCTTGAAGTGGAACGGTCTGGGTCTGCACAGCGAGAGGAGAGTAAACTTGTAGCACTTTCTCAGCGTGGATCGGTGGTTTCGCTTGGCTTTGTGACAACATGACAGATTGTAATACTTTACCGCTAATTTCTTGCATCTTGGAACGCCTTAATCACGAGCACGGTTGTACGACACTTTAAATACTTGCTTGACGTGCTGTCAAGTTCCAAATCAAATCGAGACGACGGAATTGCCAAGGTAACATTAAGGGACAGGTACATTTACAAAGCATGAATCGACTTATGCGAGACCAAAGAAGTACGATACTATTGTTTCATCATGCAAAGCTATTCTCTACATCTGCGCTATCTTCGCCCTGTTCCAAGTTCGCGAACTGCAAATGGTATATGAGCGACAAATCCCATTAAGAAGTAAGATGTCAACTCACGGTCAAGAACGCAGCGGGTCGGTGCTCCTCCGCCCAGAACAGGAGTGGTGTATCCAAAGCCATACTGTACGGCAAGTTGGGTGACCACAACTGAGTAAGGCCAATGCCATAGTTCCAGACCTTGCCCTCGGGTACAAGGGTCATACCGAGGACCCGATCCGACAGCAAAAGCTGCACACGCTCTGACATGTTAGGGTTGAAGCCAGGCGGATTAGCTGAATTGTCCATATTTTTACGACCCCACTCGAATCCGCCGATGGTCAACGAATGAGCAGAAAGGGAGACGGATCCAGGAGTGAACGAGGCTGCAATGCATATCGTCGAAGATCCAAATTCGGGGTGGTTTGCCATAAGCTTCGCTTGTGTGGTAACATCCGTGGGCGACAGGTGATTGAGCTCGAGCGCTTGGGTCTTGACCCATCCCAAAGGTTCCAGATCCTTCAGTAAGAAGTCATCCTTGGGCAGCTGAGCTGGCAGTTCGACGTTGTTGTTGCTACCGCGCTGGGGTACCCAAGCTACCGCCTTGATCTCCTTGACCTGCTTGTTGTCTGGGGGGGAGGCACCATACATGAAGATAGCAACCTGAGTCCGCAGGTCCGCAGCAGTAATGAAAGCGCGCAGGACATTCTTTGGTAGGACGTATGTATACGAAGCAGCGTCGTCTTTCACGTCATCGTTGGACACGTAGATATGTTGAAGACGGAGTGGCAGATGAGTTGCGGAGATGGCACGGACGCGCCAATCTGATTTACTGCTAAACACCTGCTGCTCGTAGCTCGTAGCTGCAAGAGTATCGATTCAGTCAGCGCAACACGCGTGAAGTCACCGAGGTTCACTTACTTGTGACGGTCTGGATGGTATCACCATGGATGTTGGTCGTTTGGCTAATATTGAAGTCAGGAGAGCATCCAGCAACTACTTCGATGGTAACTCACGTTTGAATAGCCGTAACCTGCCCCTGGGCTTCAGTGCCCTTCTCTAATTCCGCCATTTGTTGGCGTTGTACAGAGGGAGCAACAATCTCTTGTCCAAGAATGATGTCGCGGATTTCACTGGCCGTCAGCGACGCAATGTTGACACTATTACGCTTGCCGAAGTCCTTTGATAAAAGGATGAGACATTACGGAAAACCAACAATGGGTGACAAGGTTACTCACAGCCAGAATGAGGTCCTTCATGGCAACCTCAACCTTGATCCATTCGTCATCCGACAACGTTGGCCACACGAAATGGGGTTCCGTAATCGTGGACTTGTCGGGGTGAAGAATAATTTTCGCCTTTTCATTGTTGACGTGCAATCCACGTAAGAGAAGGATAAGACGAGAGAAAGCAGTATAGCTAGAGATGGATTTCAACCAGTCATCTATTGGAGATGTAAGATCAGTGTCAACGAGAGAAAATCAAACCTACCATATAGGCTGAAGAGTACCATTTGCGGCTGTGTAGCGCGCTATGAAAGGTTTAGAATTAGCTGAAGGATTTTCATGCGAACTAAAAGGCTTACAAGGATCAAATCACCAAACTTTTCCATCTTCATGCATGCTTGGAACGGAAGTTGCAGCTCACTACCCTTGATGACAATGTTCGGGAAGTCCAGTAAATGCACCTCAAGAGGGTCTGGGAAACGAGGTGAGCGACGTTTGTGGGGGGTGAAATACGGAGGGGGAGGGGGGGATGCTTACCCAACATTCCCTTGCGAGTGACAATCACTTGCTTCGGCTGTTCCTCAACAGGCAAAGAGCGAACCAAAGCGGCCACCTCCTCGGCTGTCTTCCATTTCGCGAGTTGTCCTAGACGCTTTTGACCAGCCCAGACGCTAGTGTGGATAATTTTCAAGAAAAGCTGCCCTGATCGTGGATTGAAGATAAAGATGGCACCATCTAAGCGGGAAAATAAGCTGTCGTTGCGCCGAGAATAAAGCCGAGTGCTTACTGATGGGTTTGGTGGTCAAGTTACCCTCAAAGGTCTTGTGAATCGTGACGCGATAGACGTTAGTGTCATCAACGAACCCTGCATCAGGAGTGAGCAACGCTTAATGCATCGAGTCAGATGTGCATACAGATGATCTGGTTAGAGAACAGCTCCGAGTAGTTTTGGCTGTTCAAATACGGCTCCGTTGGTTCTGACGAGTATAGCTGGAGACCTTTGCGTATACGTTCGCGCAAGACATGACAGGCAGGATTTGCCTTCATGATTTTGGCCATAGCCTGTTGAATGAGAGGCTTCATTCCGGGGAACCAATTGCCGTAGGCCGACCACAAATTGTATGCCAGATCCATGCCGATCATGACACCAGTAGGAGATGGATAAATGCTCATCGAGTCGGATACCTGGGCAATACGTGAGATCCAAAGCCATGCATAGTTAATTGAAATCACTTACGTAGTCCAAGAATTTTGCACGCGTGTAGCGCTCGATATCATGCGAATCGAAGTCACCCCATCGGAGCTGTACATCAATCCAGTACTTGTTACTTGTGGTGCCATCCAAAACATCTTTGTTCTGTACCGAGAATTGAGCGTTCGAGTACGCTTTCACGGAGGGAGAACTCACATCGGTCACGAGGGATGGGCGGGTAATGTTCCACTTGTACGCAGAGAACAACAGGATGTCGGCGCATGACGAGTTCATCTTGTAACTCTTACGAGGGTGGATTGTCTCCTTTTGAACCGTCTCGATCTGCAAGGGTTCGAGCTCCTGGTCGAATACCTGACACAGGTCCATGACCACACTCTCATGAACTGCAGGATGTCATTAAGGGGGCCAGTTTCAAGGCACACGGGAACTTACTCTTCTGCCACAAATGAGCACGGAAAATCTGGATTAAGCTGATTTTAAGCGTAGGAATCTTGCCGTGCATGAAGATACCAGTCAGGTCAAGTTGGACCTGGAAACCAACGTAAACGTTCGCGCGGTTAATGGTCGGGCTCCACCATAATGTGAATCGACGGTTGGGAATTTGGTTCAGACCAGATCGCTGGGCATTCGTGAGCTTCTTGTATCGCATAGACTCCTCGAACCCAGACGCTTTCTCCCAGAAAAGACCTTCCCAAGTGGGGAAGTAAGTGCCCTTGAACAGTGTGTGCTCGAGAATTCCTTCAACACCACCAAGTGCAGCGATGACATCGACACGGTAATTGTTGAGCTGCCATAGCTTTCCGTCGTGCCTCTGCGAAGTCCACCAGAAGGGGTTACTGTAAACAGTTAGTCGAGTCTGAGCGGCGGACAGTGGACGACGCACTGTTTCAATAGTTGATATTGCTTCCAGTCAGTACGCACACGCCAACCACGATCATAGGCCAGACTTTACAAGGACCGTCAGTATGGAACGAGGACGATGTTTTGTATGACTTACGTATGCCGATCCTTCTGGAATAACGTGTTGATTCGAGGAATACCTCTGTCCCAGCTATCTTCAAGATCCTCTAGAGTCAGACGGCGGTTCTGTGCATTTGCCTCCTTTCGTTTCATGGAGTATTCCGACCAAACGCGTGCAGAATCCAGGAACTCGGCTTCCCATGGCTGGAGGTAGCGGTACAAATTGGGGATAAGTTGGTCTTCCTCATGAGACATACCAGCACGGAAGTGCGTGACCCCGACGTCAGTTTGCTTCGACCAACGAAGATCACTTTGAGGAATCAGAACATGACCCATGGACAACATTCCAAGACCACCGAGTTCCTTGGGAGTATAGAACACAACCGGGGGGAAACGTGAGGGCATTTTACTGTTCAAGCCGATTTTAACCCGCGTCTGGATCTTGTTCTCTGCCTTCACCAATGCGTCAAGTAGCTCGTTCGTGTGGATAACTGCCTCTCGATAGTAAGTCATGAGACCAATAAGGGCAGTGTTCCACTTGTTCACGATCTTAGAGAAAGTTGTGGAACCGGAACTCATCAATACTTGTCGGATGCGATTGTTGAATTGCTGGACGCCTGTGATAAAGACAACTTCAATGTCTCAAAAGATGGATTACAACAACCCAACGCACCTTCGTCTGACACGCGAAGGAAGGCCTGCGCAGTGCGCTCCTTCGTCTGCTCATTTGTGAGGTTCCAGACTGCATCCTTCAACGAGAATTGTTCTCCGCCCATCATCCTAATCTTCGGCAATATGCGGACCTCGAATCCACACATGGAGAATAGAAGTTGAGGGTTATTTTGAGAATAGACGCTGACAAACGTGTCTTCCCATTCGATTGTCGTCAGAGACCTGGGCAGACTCTGCTTTACATTCCAGAAGACAGCTCTGCCGAGGTTGACGTCGTGCTTGATGAGCCTCATTCGACAGTCACGAGGCCAACAGCGTTTATTGTTGTAACCAATGACGTTGTTGTTCGTTGGATCTGGGTTAGCACTCAAGTAACGTTGAATGAGATCCCGGGCCTCGTCCGCTGTGAAGCGGAAAAGAATGTGTAACCTGTCAACGTAGCGGGAATATAGTCGAATCGGATGCCGAGTTTCCGTGGTAGAATCGCGGTACTGCAAGAAGTTGTTTGGCATCTGAGGCGGTCCAGCCATTTCACTGGCCCTTCGAAGTCCAAGGATCAAAAGATCGAGCACGAGTCCATAGTACTGGAAAACAAATGCAGAGAATTGGAGACCACGGATGAGACCATACGCGTTGGTATGTGCCATATCCTTGTATGTCAAAACTGAATAGAAGACATTAGCACTGACTGATACAACACAAGCATCGAGCTTACCAGTGTTGTTCTTTGCGGTTATGTAATCTGCCAAGTTATGATCCAAGATGAGGCGAAGTAGACGATTGAGAAGCGTCAGGTCGATCTTCTCATACACCTTGGAGAACACCGTTTCCATCATAACATTGCACTCGCCCTCACCAGTCTCCCAGATGTCAGTCAAGTTGTTGATACCTTGACACCACTTGTACACAAGGAGCGGGGGTGGTTCGGTATCAGCGGGCTTAATCCAGGCGGGGAACAATCCTCTCTTGTCCGCTTCAAAGAACAGGAATTGGTCAAGGTACTGGACCGACAATCCGTCAGTGACCGAACGCAAACCAGAGACATACTTACAGCATCAGTTATCTTCTCTACAGGTTCGATATCATAGCAAGGAATCAATTTGTCATAGGTATCGAAGAACTCGATACCTGCCTCTTTGAAGGCACGCTGTGTGAGAAGTAAACGCTTGATGCGCGACAAACCTAGTGTCGTGTAAGATACTCTATCACCATGATTGATAAAACGCGACTCACATTCATGAGGGTTGTCGTATGCTTGTTCGATAAGAGCAAGTTCCTCACGCTGCGACTGATTGAGTCGTCCTTTGACTGAATAAGCCTCCTTCAGTTTCTCGAGGGCTAAGACCAAAAGCTTGGTATCATGTTTGTACGATAGGGGTCTAGTTCCGCGACGTGAGACGCAACCCGAAATAAAAAAAAGTTTAACTTACGGGAATGGAATAGGAGCAAACTTGCGACTTTCTAACCAATGAACAGTGGCGGTGTATATGGCGACAGCTTCTTCGGCACTGATATAAGGACCATCTTTGAGGTAACCATGCTGTCGCTCCTGTTCAGCCTTAAGGTAGAGACCTAATTCACCGTCAGAGTAGTAATGGAATGAGACAATGCACGACTCACGCGTAAGTCGACCCAAATTCTTCTTCACAACTGCCTTGTCGACCGTGGCACCACGCCGGATGCGTTCGCGGTTATAATGAGCAACCCTGGAGAAAAGTCATGAAGGTTGTTCACCATCAAGAAACGTAAAAGACCTACGAGCACCACCAATCTGCCTTGCTCTTGATGTACCGCAGAATAATATTCTCAATAGCGGTCGGCATTCCCGGAACTTTCCAAGGAATGTTTGCCTTCCAACACCGCCAAGCTTCAGACAAGTGCTGCAGAATCGTCTTGGCCTTGTTCTGCTTGATGGACTCCGGCATCATGTCCAAAATATCGTGCATGACAGCAGCACGGAGCTCGAGGTCGTAATGCGACTCTACGCGCTGTTTCGTTACGGTTTTCGCGATGCCCTTGCTATTCCGACCCTCGAACTGACGAGCAAGAAGATTCCCAAGCCAACGTTCAAGAAGGGGGACAATACCACGCATGAAGAAGAGCCAGACTCGCCAACCAGGTGCCCAGAAACCGCATCCGGGACCTTTGCCAACAGGGCCTGTATTGAAGCGATAGTAGATCAAGTGCTTCAAGTCCTTCGTCATGCGTACTTGTCTCATCAACTAAGATGAAATATTAGCCAGTTGAGAAATAGCGCAGTCGTAACAACTGACCTTGTACTTGTAGCGATACATACCGGTGAGGGCACCAATATGAGCGAAAATATATTGCAAGGCGTCAGCAAGTTGAAAAGCATCGACGTTGCCGAGACGGAACTGGACATGCGCATCAACAACGAGCTTGGTGAGCCGCAGGATTTCACGACACAAGTGGAAAGCATTTCCAAAGCGAGACTTCTTGCGCTCCTTGGTTGTGAGTGTCTTAACAGGCTTCAAGTTCATATTATAGTCGAGGTGAAGATAGTTCAGATTCTATAACACGGTCATTAATGAAGGAGTTAGGTTGCACGTCAAAAAAAAACGGTTACCTTGCGATGGATCAACAAATTGAGCATGTTGTAACCTTGTCTGCAGACCTGCAACCCGGCTTCGACCCAATCAAGCCTCGTCGTTTGGAAGAATTTCGTTGCTTTGAGTTGTCGAAATAGATTCTTCTTCGTCATAGCCTTCTCCGGACGAGTTTTGAGTTCATTTAGAACATAGCACTTGAGCAGTTTCTGGTACGAGACGCGAACTTTCACGGCTTGATTGGGAGGACAGTGTTCAAGATACCAGTTCTTCACCAATGGGATGTCTTGTGCACGCCTCATTTTCCCAGACCGGCGGTTGTACGGATCCGGTGCCCACCACAGAGCGATAGCATCCGCCGTAAGATCGTTTTCCAGAGGCTTGTCCTCCAGGAATGGTTGCACTTCTTCAGGAAGCTCAAAGTCATCCTCGTCAGTACCATTAGGGCCAAAGATTTTGTCCTCGTGGGGAACAAGAGGAGCATTCTTTGGCGTTGCCCCCCGAAGGGAGATAGGGTTGATCAGGGGGTCGAAGTAGAATGCCGGCAAGTCTGGGTCATCCGTCCGAATATAGACGTTTTTGGGTACGTGGTAGGGGGATAGGTGGACTGACCGAGGCAGTGAATTATACAGATGAGGAAACGCAACTTTGTACTCGGTACGGATTTGGTTCCGGATGATTACCTTCCCAATGTCGTTAAACTCGTTCCAATCTTCGTCGAATGCATCCATATCGCGGTAAAGAGGCTCGAATTTGGGACCCCCCGGGATGGCCATATTGAGTGCCTTGGCTGTGAAGAAGGACTTCTTGTCAAACAAGTAACTCGCGTTACTGTCCGGACGGTCCGACAGTAAAGTACGTCCAAGACGGTACAGGTTCGCCATAACCGGAAGAGTGAGTGACCAGTAACGATATGAGGAACCATTGACGGCAGGCGTGTCGACCAGTGGTTTTGGGTCATAAAACCAGTCGACGATTGCAGCATCTTCGTCAGGATCCAGCTCCAACTGAATTGCTTCCAGAGGCTCGACATCCAAAACGTTGTCACCATAGTCGAGCGGCGGTTCTTCATCATCAAAAGGAGGGAAGCGCATGCGCTTGAATGTTTACGGTCAGTTTTTCTCGGTACATCGCGAGCCACATGGTACTCCACCGTGCTGATCAACGGGTTCAATAACTCCGTTACAAAGGTGATGGCGCCAGTGATGTGATAGAGGACAGGGACTTCGCGGACTTGCTCCCAAGGGTAGGGGATGTTTTCAAGGAGCTTCATGACAGCGTGGGGCACGTACTTGAGTGCACCAAGGTGAACGCGTTTGTCGTTGCGGAACTTCCTATTGCTCATATCTCCGTGGTCCTTGATAATTTTCCGGACGTGCTCGGGAGGCAGGTCCTACATGACGTGAGTAATAAGGGCGACAACGGACAAAATGCACGCACCTGTTTGCCCATATCAACGTAGCCTCCTTTACGTTTTTCGCCGTAGCGTTTCTTCTGCATGGAAACCCATTTGTGCGATTTTTGCGCGAGCATTTCTGGGGGCATGCGGGAGGATGTTTGCTGGGTATATCCCGGTTGTGGAGGCATGCCTGGTGGTGGGGGCGGCATACCCGGTGGTGGAGGAACAAACGCAGCGCTCATCGTCGATGTTGAGGGCAACGAAGAAAGAGTCCTTGGCTGACTAAGTCGGCGTTGCACAGTTTCTAGCTCCGTCCCTAAAGTAAGCGGTCGATTCTGTTAAGTTACAACTGTCAGATTTATTGCAGTGCGTTCACCACTTTGTGCTGATGTATGCTCAGTTTGTTCAATTTTTATTTATTTCGCCCGTCATCTGATCCACCCACCAAACAGATTCCTCAGAGGCGGCAAGCTCTGCAGGATGGGGTACCAAGGTATCCGAGTGCAAGGCTCAACTCGGGCAATGATATTGCGCCAAGAGGTATATCTGTCGCTAAAGTATATCTACGGCGAGAGTACCTTGTAACCGCTGCTAACTCTAACGAGGCGGGCGGATGTCACTCGTATCGTATCGTGATGCCGTGTAGAGATTGCGTGCGCATCACATTCGCAAGATAGTCGCAATCTTGCGTGTTCCAGGTCAGGTATATCAATGCCCCAGTTCACCGTATACTCGTAAACAAATACATCCATGCAACGGGATTGACAATCTTATACCAATGGCAGCACGCATTGATAGCTCAGCTTGCATCCGGTCCTCTCTCTTCTGTTCAGTAAGAACATCATTTCTGTTGAGTTGGCTTCTAGTGACATTGTTGCCATGGCCAGTATAATCCCCGTGAGCAATATCTACTGATAGAACTTGAACCGGCCCACAACGTTTTCCAAATGACAGCTCGTTGCAAGCTGGCCGTGTCTCTGATTGGCAGAACTCTTGAGTCGGAGGCAACGTTGGACGAATGTTCGTTCGACAGCTGTCATCCAAAGTGTCGGGTACCCCAGGGGTACCCCTAGCTCCAAAGGAGTGTGCGGACTCCTCGAGGAGTCCCAATTGAGCGGTCCCTTGTCACGTTTTTGGGAAAGCGAAGCCCCGTCGCACACGAAAGAATGTGAGCTTCAGACATTGTGACATGATGTGGATCTGACTTGGCTTCTTCACTTCTACATTTGCGGGGGACCGCTTACTTCAGCACGTTGATAAAAGGCGAACGCCGTTATCATCTGTCGTGACACTCGATTCCTATTAGTAAGAACCAATCCTCCCCTCTTCACCATGGGTGACGCAAACGCCGCTGTTCACATTATTGATATCCGAAACTGCCAAAACGGCGCGGATCAACCTCAGCACGACGACGTCTACAATATGATTGTTAGGGGTCTCAAAGCACCGCTTAACGCGAAATCTTTGCCTACCCTACTTCTCTACAACGAGCGCGGTCTCATACTTTATGACAAAATCACCACAGACGCACCAGAGTACTACTTGTTTGGCGCAGAGGAAGAAATATTCCACAAGCATGCTTCCGAAATCGTGCAAATCATGCAAAGTCGTTCGCTAGCAAACAGTGAAAACACATCAGCCCAGGTTTTACTGGAGCTCGGCGCAGGGTGAGTAACGCCAAATTGCCGTCATATCTGAACCTCTCCACTCGGAACAACGTTTTGTCCAAGTGACATTCATGTGCCCAACCCGTTATCCTATCTTCCATTGGCAACCTCTTTCAACAAGCTGTGTTCTGATACATATCTCAGTTCCCTGAGAAAGACCTCTCATGTGCTACATGCCCTCGCCGGTTTGGTGTCAAGAACCTCCACCATCCCTTCTGTGACATACTTTGCACTCGATCTCGAAGAACGAGAGATTCAACGGAGTCTGGTTCAGCTACTCAATTCCGATGTAGGTTCTGCTATCCAGGGAAAGATCGAAGCAAAGGGGATGCTTGGCACCTATGAAAACGGCGTCGCTTTTGTACTCCAAGGAGGCTTACAGACTCCTCTCGATTCATCCGCGCCCCTTGGACAAGTTACACAAGATGCCGACATAACGAAGCCTTCCCTTCCAGAACAGCCGCAGCTTCACATGCTCTTCCTAGGCTCCTCTATCGGCAATTTTTCACGGGGAGAGGATGCTCAGTTCCTTCGCTCGTTACCATTACGCGCTGGTTGTGGAGATACTCTCTTGCTGGGTCTCGATCACGACAACGACCGCGAGGAAATCGAGATTGCTTACAACGATCCCAAAGGTCTCACGAGAGGCTTCATCATGAATGGCCTCAAGGCAGCCGGGATCGCTCTCGGTAACTCAGAAATCTTTGATCCCAGTAATTGGGAATATATCAACTTTTATGATAAAGGTAGTCGTGAGTGCATTCAAGGTACCGCGACCCATGGCTTCCTTATTCACACTGCTTTAGGTGCCCACAAGGCATTTTACAAGTGCCTACGCCCTCACCATATCACCATCCCCGGCACCCAGGAAGAGGTATATTTCTCGAAAGATGAACTTATCAAGATTGAGATGTCTCTGAAGGTAAAAAAAATTATCAATCCTCACATCGTTTAAATTTATCATCTCTTCCTCAGTATTCGGAAAGAGACGCCTATGTGTTGTTCACTGATGCCGGTTTGCGACCGATCCAGCGTTGGATGGATAGCACCTCACGCTACTCCCTGTGGTTGCTAGAGCGTCCATCGTTTGCATTTCCCTTACTGTCGTCACCAACTACAGCTACCGAGGAAATCATCGGTAAAAAGTTTGGTGTCCCGAGTATGCAAGATTGGCAAGACATTTGGAATGCATGGGACTTCGTCACACTCCGGATGATTCCGTCGTCCATGCTTTTAGAGAAGCCCATTGACCTCCGTCATATCTGCTTGTTTTATCTTGGTCACATTCCCACATTCTTGGATATTCATCTCTCCCGTCTGCTCCAGGAACCTCATACCCAGCCCGAGGAGTTCAAGGTCGGTTTTTGATTACTGTTCATGAAGTGACTAGTATTCATCCTTGTAACGTAGTTTATTTTTGAGGTAGGTTCCCTTACTCCATACTGTATGCAACTAAATGCCTTTTCCATGGATAGAGAGGTATGGACCCCAATGTGGACGACCCTACCCAATGTCACGTTCGTTTCCTTCCTCATCCTTCCATTTTATAAGCTAATGCACCCTGTCAGCCACACTCTGAAGTTCCCAAAAACGAAGAGGACTGGCCATCGCTCAGCACCATTCTCTCCTTCAGGGAACGCGTACGAGAGCGACTCGCGAAGTTGTACGCGAATATATCCAGCGGCACCATCCAATTGACGAGAAAAATTGCTCGCGTGCTCTTTATGACATATGAACACGAGGGCTTTCACGCTGAGGTTGCTTTTGTTGTCATTTATCTCTGGATGTCGATTTGACCTGATGTCAGACTTTATTGTACATGCTGCTCCAGCGTACCGGGAATGGAACAATCCCTCCTCCAGACTTCACTATACCTCCATGGGAGTCGCTGCTCGCTTCGTGGAAGGCTGCTCCTGAGCCCTCTTCTCCTACCATCTTCATCGGAGCTACCATCGTTACTCTCGGCATTGAGGACATTGAAGCCGATGATAGTGTTAAAGCGCTGGACGTGGAGGGGTATGTCTTTGGCTGGGATAACGAGAGTCCATCCCGCCAGGTTTCCGTCGATGCGTTCAGAATCTCCTGGAGGCCCGTTACCAACGGCGAATTCTTCAAGTTCTACACGGGTATCGAGAAGGACAACGCCATGTTCCCTGCCAGCTGGGTGAAATACGAAGATGGAGAGATCGGAGTCCGTACGCTATATGGTCCCGTGTCAATGACTATTGCTTGGGACTGGCCTGTCCTCACTTCCTACGACAACCTGTCGGTGTATGCGAGCGTCAAGGGTGGAAGACTCCCTACCGAACCAGAACTTCGCGTGTTCATGGATAAATATGCCAGCGGCTACGAGGGGGGTGCGAATACCGGATTTAGGAATTGGCATCCCACCCCGTAGGTGATTATATCCAGTCGCGTAGTTGCTACTAACAGGCCTCAGTGCTACGACTGGGGTAGAGAGCCACAATGGGCAGGGACACAACGGTGGTGTGTGGGAATGGACTTCGACCGTATTTGATACGTTTGAGGGCTTCGTCCCATCTAAGTTGTACCCCGGGTGAGAAAAATTCGTTCCGCATTTGTTCAGTTAATGACCACGCATCTAGGTACTCTGCTGACTTCTTTGATGGTAATTACCGAGTCGTAGTACGTTGACCTGAACCTTTCTTCCGTCGTCCATTCGCTCAAGATCTCCATAGCTGGGAGGATCTTATGCCACGATCCCGCGTATCGCTGAGAGGCGCAGCGTGCGCAACTGGTACCAACACAACTATCCCTACGCTTGGGTGGGTGCTAGAATTGTGTTCGATCTCTAAGGGGAAGCAGATTGTTTCCTGTGTGTTTGCAAACTGGAAACTGGAATCGTGTGTGTACGATGTGCCAGTTTTTCTGTGTACTTGTATCAGAATAGTTGCCGATTATGTAAAAGTATTTGTGTCCAGAATGGTGGCTATTGCTCGTCCTATCATTGCATTCTTCAAGTAGACCGTGTCTCAGAGTCAGATGTGGCCAAGTATCCAATACTACTGCCCTTGCACGTCCGGCTCAGACTTGCAGACTCCGCCACCGCCGACCTTCGCTTCATCCTCCGCGAGCTTTCACCCACTGCACAACCTTTATTTTTGCGAGGAATGTGATGCCGTCCGATGTAATCGATGTGTCTCTGTTGAAGTCAGTGGCTATTACTGCCCAAACTGCTTGTTTGAGGTCCCTAGTGCAAGTGTAAGGGCCGAAAAGAACCGGTGAGTCACCCTTGATCATTGTGGATGTCTAATTTCATCGTCCAAAGTTGTGCACGAAATTGTTTCTCTTGCCCCATATGTCGCTCCACTCTGTCTGTAGTAGCATCCGATCCCCCAGACGACGGCGATGGTCGACCTTCTGCTTCGCTCAGTAACGTCGGAGAAGCTCCGTACTTTTTGTATTGCGGTCACTGTCGTTGGGACTCCGCCGAAGTCAATATCACGTTTGAGAAACCGACCGGACTGGCAGGTGAGCAGCATCGGCACCTGCTTCGCTCCCGCCTTGCTGATGTGACGTGTCTAGCGCAGTTACAAAAGTTCGAAGACTCTGCCCCGGAATCACTAGAGTTTGAACGTTTGAAAGAACACTTTGAGCCTTTTCTGCGTACATCATCTCTTTCATCTTCATCACATTTGCCAGCAGCATCATCTCATCACCTACACACTTCCTCTGCCACAGCCGCTGCCTCTGCCGCGCTCGCGCGCGATATTCCCGGGGTTGGCAAGTACAATCCACTTGGCCGAAGTCGTGCCGGTCGAGATAGAACAGCAAACAAGGACGAGATGCCAGAGTACAAGAGCAGGGTGGAAACCGCTGTCTTCAGTCAGCTCGGTGGCGGTGGAGACGACGCAGATGTCGAACTTCTCAGACACATGGAAACCGTTGAAGAGGTAGCCAAGCTTGAACAACGGTGGGGAAACAGCTGGACCGCGCCACCGCGCTCGAGGTAACGTCAGCGAGTTTGGCCAAAAAGCAGTTACTCAATCCTGTTCAAGCGACCTACGACCGCATCGGATACCGCTGCACTCGAAAGTCTCGAAGCGATGTCCAGCGTGTAGGCATATATTGATCAAGCCGGAACAAAAGGCGCAGTCCGTGCGTTACAAGATCAAACTCGTGGCGGCCAACTACTTGCCCGCTATTGCTGTTAGCTTTCCGCAGACAGGGGGAGCCAAGAGAATGGCAGGCAAGGTTCCAAGCTCCGGTATAGATGCCAAGAGTGGCGTTATGCACGCCGGCACAAGTAATCCGTTTCAGCTCGCGCTGACCAACCCATTATACGATCCAATCCAAGTGCGATTATCTCCCCAAAGAGTCGCGGACGGGCGTTCATACCAGGTGTCGCTGCCAACCACGCCTTTCTCCGTCGCGGCCTTCGCAGAGGCATGGGAATACGACGATGACGAAGACATGTTTGGAGTAGAGGATGATGAACTTGGAATTGGAGATACCGGAAGAGGAATTAGAGACAAGGTGCCGCGCAATCGCGTTAAAAGTATAGGCGTACTGGAAAGGAGAGCAAACGTAACCGTCGTGGGAGGCGAGGTAAATATTAAGCCGGGTTTCAAGGGCAGTGTCAAGGTCTGTATCTCCCGCTATGGATAATCAGGACCTGATCGATCACATATAGTTCAACATGATGGTCTCGTATACGTACCGATCCGATGACCCTTTGCCATCTGAGGATGGCGTAGGCACACCATCCAGAACCACAAAGGCCCCTGAAGTCAAAACATTTTCCTTTTACACTGTTGTTGACCTTGGACCCAGTATGGTTTCAAAGGATGACATTCCAGACGCGGATGTATTATAAGGCTTCTTCATTCTCTCGTAGCCCCTTTGTAATTATCGCTCGCCGGTCATGAATTTGGACCCCCCGTGGCAGTGTACCCAGGCACAAAAGCACTGTGGGTTAAGGTTCGATTACGGTGGCGGCTCTTTGAGTCATTCTAACGTCGATGGGAATCGCAGGAGTGAGTCACATTTACTTGACTACGGTGGCCCCTCGGCTCCGCCAGCCCGTCTTTGCAGATCTGACTCGAGTGGCAGAGCAGGGCAGAGTCATGACGGTCGAACGGTACAATGTTACCCCGTGGTGTTTATATAGGATGGCACACACAGGTGAGGCTATTACATTCGATTAGTATTCATCCCGCCGATTCGTGCAAGATGGGACATGAAATTGTGCCCCCATACACACCCTCTCCTCCCTCACCGCGTTATTCTAGTGAGCTCTTACCAGGAGAGCAAACTGTCGAATTCACTCGCCGCCCCTCATCACGACCTCTCACCGGGGTGAATCGTAGAATAACAGACCACCTTACCATTGTCCTTAGAGACCAGCATCCCGGCAATGTATGCCCTATATACGGTCGGGGTGGGTTCATCCAAGGGGACGTGATACTTACCGACGCAGGTGGTTTCACGTCCGTGAAACTTAAGGTAAGTGTCGATCTAATGTGTACTAGTCGAGTTTCTGATGCCTTCCAGCTCGAGGGCCATTTTCGTCTTCATGCTTCTGGGGTTCCTGTTTCGACTACCTTTCTTTCTGCGACATATGTATTGTGGAGTGAATCTCAGGGACAACGCTGTCCTCGGACCATCCCGTTTGGGGTCATTTTCCCGCTCTCCTTCGATGATGGCGGTCAGGCGCGGGCCTTGCCGCCAACTTTTGAGAGTAGTGAACCTCATGCGAGTTGTTCCTACTCGCTGACAATCGAACTGTCACGCCCACGGCGGCTCTTGTCCTTTTTGAAGGAAAATGAAGTGTAAGTACTGTGCCTATGCGACCTAGAACTCCGCTTATTGTTCACCTTCAGTGTCAACGTGCCCCTCATGTACCGCCCGCAAAGTCGACCGCATCTGCCCATGCTTCCTAGTGATTTACCGTTTATGTCTACCGTGAAATCCTCCCCTGAAGAATGGCATGAAGTTATGTGCACCGTACCGATGACACAGGGTTCCGGGTTGGCACATGCCGAATGTCTCGTGAGTACTGGCATGTCGATGTGCAATAAATCATGCTCAAGTGCCTGATACACCTCTAGTTATTCATTCCCTCTGTGCAGACCTTTGCTCCCTCAGATATAATCCCGTTCCATCTACAGATTCGTGGTAGTCCCGCGTCCCTTATCCCATTCCTTGAGCAAGACCAAGGCGGTCGTCAGGGTGTTATTGGGCAACGGAACGGGGGAGTAATCATCCGAGTATATCTACTCCGACAATCCAGTGTCAGAATACATGGTCAAGCTGTCGCGGCTTCTCGCAACCTCGGTGAGGGGAAAATGGAACCTTCACAATCCTTACATCCAATGCATCCCACATTTGCGCGGCATCCTCTTGGGGAAGGCTTGGACTCTCTCGATTGGGACGGAGTACTTAGATGTGGCGAAGATGTCAGCGTTCCTAGTTTCTCCACTGACCAATTTTCCGTCAAGGTATGATCATCCCGCGAATTGAGTTCTAATATACCATATATTTACTCCCCCTCGATACAGGACTCTATCGTTCTGTCAATCACTCCTCAACAACCACTCAAGTCTCCACTACTAAGTGTAACTCACTCCTGTCCCATACGGCTTGTGACAGATCCTTGGTCAAACGGTGCCGTGACTTAGTACTTGGTACTGAAGCAGAGGGTGGCCGAAACTACTGTGAGCCCGGCGAACCCCGGTCCCACACCCAATACTGACTCGTCCAGTCTGGTATTAATATCGCACGAGGCATCCAGGACACGCCTCCGTTCTCCATTGAGCCATTGATGGACCCCTCAATGAACTTCTCGCGCTGAATTGATAGCTCCAACAGGAGTCCAACTACTTGCTTGTTCTGAACTTGGAAGTACCATAGCTCCCTGTCTCGCGGATCCGAGACTCACCTCGGATGTGTAGTTCCGTGTATTGCTTCTCTCTGTATCTCTATCCTTTCAGAAAGGAGGAAGGGGTATTTCAATGCAACGTAGCTCATTTACACACTCACAATTTCGCCAAATGGAACTAAGGCGCTTTCTGGATGTGTGACACGAAACTTGAAACATTCGAGATACGAAGAGCTTTAAAACATCATCTGTCACTTGCACGCCGAAAGGCGAATGTCAAGAAACGCCGCTAACGCCTATGTACCATATGATTATAGTACAAGCGGTCAGTACGACAGTGCCCCAGGCACCGTGAAAGGAGTGAGTGGGTGACTTCCCGTCAGGATTCAGGGAAATACGGACGGCTGCAGTTTTGATCTCAGTTGACTCCGGATAATTTCAGCGAACACTTTCTGTAAATCTGATAACCGTC
>MU130785.1:120722-155429 GCA_015039435.1 Imleria badia
TCTGTCATTTTGCTACTAATTATAGCTACAAATTTACAGAAAACTTTCCCTAAATCCTGACGGGAAGTCACCCAGTCTACTAGTAGTACAGTTAAAGTGTTCGCAAAAGTTCGACGTTTTTTCAGAAGCAAGCGTTCAAACAGGAGCGAATTATGAGCTGGCAAATACGCCGCTGAGCAGACTGACTGTCAGATCCAAGTTTCCGCCGTGCCAGTGCACAGGCCGCTCCAACTACCTGTGCGTTGCGCCAGGATCTCGACAAAACCGTTCGACCTTGTCACCTTGGTGGTTCTTCTAGGTCCTAAATCCTGCTCCAAACCTTACTTGCTCGATATGATCGCCAAAAGAGGGGTAATGTCAAACGTTCTGAAGCACGTCTCAGTCGTTTAGCCCCCCTTAGTCATCAGATATTGACCTTCACCGACGGCTTCCCTGGATTCGCGTCGAGTTGATTGGATCTGCGTGATATGTACACGCTTCAAGTTTGAGCTCGGAAGGGGTCAGCCTTTTCCAGCATGTGGATGAGCCAAGCACTCACAATTGGAACCCAATTCCTTCGTCTCTATGGGGTTAGTAGCATTGTCGAAGTGTCCAACAATAGAACTCGTCAGGACAATCTGTTTTTCTGGCAACACCCTAGTCTGACAGTAACCAATTGAACGACTCTGACTCAGTTGTCACGTTGCAAACTACCAATTCCAGGTTACGACAAGTGCCGTACGGTCCGTACCACCGCCACGTTAGCTTGACCGTCCATCACGCATTTGATACTAAATAGCTATAGACTAAAGTTCCACTATGACACGGATCAAATTTTCTGTGCCTACATGAGCGAGGCCGATTCTGTGCTTGGGGTTAGAGTCGGCGGGACCCTGGCCGGTACGCGGTACACAGCACATACACCGCTTCTTATTAGCGCCATCAACCAGTTCGTTTCGGGAACTGCCACGCGATAGTTTCAGACTTCATCGGAGTCATCGCCGCCTAGTTCCTGACACACGACACCGCAATCGCGTGTTGGATTGCCGAATCATCAAGATGTTGCATACCCACTGGGAGTGTTGTAGGCTGTTCTTCATATATACTCCGAACCTGTCCACAGTCCACGAGACGCTCTCTCGCTCAGGTTTGCTGATTGCTTCGGCCTCGAATTCCCTTGCCCTGTTCCACTATGGAAATATTCTCCGATATAGAACTTCCAGACTATTCACCCTCTATTCCACCTGATTATTCTTCGACGCCATTACCCGGCGAGCAATGCATTCAAAGGACACCAAATCAGCCAGCTCACTACCGCGAAAACTGCGCATTCACATACGAAGAACATGGCATGTCTCTTACGTTGCGAGGTTGTCGGGAAGAGGATGGCATTCCTACCTTTGGGCTATGTAGCACTGTTTATGGTGAGTTCGCACCAGCGGATAGGAAAAAAATCGTATCTGTCGCAGTAAAGGTTCGTACGGCGTCCACTCTCCTGCCTGCTCCCATTAATTTAATCTTGAACGCAGTTAGAGGCGCAAATTCGCGTGAAAACGAAATCGGGGATATTATTTCATACCCTTTTCTCCAAAGAACGATTGCTGTGGCGGAGAAGCGACTCGACCAGTGACGTTTGCCCCAGCTTGTTGCCTGTATCGATATCCTTCCCCTCCGCCTATCGGGACAAGGACCATGATCGTCCGCATCGTCTTCCGCCTTCCATGTCTATCAGGCACCCATGTCGAGTGGCCATTGTGCACTCGTTAAATGTCATAGTTCAGAAAACCATATTTTTCTCTCGAGCCAAGTCAGTGATACACACGTGTAATTCAGGGCTCGAGCTTATCCGAAATTATACAGAAAAGTGTGTTTGTCTGCGTATTTACGCTATAGGCCCCGGGTTCGTCCACCCCGGCCGTCACCCCCCTCTTTCTCTTCCATGAAAATCTGCCCGGAAGAATGGCAAGAAGAGATTTGGGGAATGACCAAAGCACCCTCGAGTGAAGGCAAAGAGCCGCTTATCGCTCAATGTCATGTGAGTTATGCATCGCAGGTTTTTTCACGGGTATTTAACCTGTTCCCGCTAGCTCTTCGTGCCTTCAGTTGGAGTATTCTCGTCTTCCGAGACTGTGCCGTTTCACATATCATTCTACTCCTCAGCGGCATTTCTGGGTAGCATCGCCCAACATGTGACACAACGCGAAATTTGCCTCGAGAAACCCATTCATGTATTTCTTCTCCGACGGACGACTGTGTTGATTGGGGATTTGAAAAATATTCAAGATGAAGTTCTTGGTATAGGCAGGGTTTTTCCCAGTCCTATAACAGCTGTCGAGCCTATCTTAGACAACGTGGCGACGCAGAGCTGGGACGGCGAAATCCACTGCGAGCGGCCGATCGAATACTCTAGTTTCACTACCTCCGTGGTCGAAGTCAAGGTGAATTTTTCTGCATATTACTCAACCTTGGTTATTCAACACCTTGCTACCAGGATTTCTTTGTGGTTTCATTGCTCGCCTCCCCTGGCCCACTGAAATCCATTCCTCCACAACTTTACCAGGCGTTTCCTATTCGTCTGGTCACACACCCTTGGGTCGACAGATCCTGAGTATACGCTACACCATCTATTTAAGCAAGTAAATTAAGCTGTGCAAGATTTCGCTCAGCATTCTAAGGTTATGCACTATTATACTTAATGATATTTTAGAAACTCGAGTTATTCGAGTTTTGTGCAATTTAGTGTATCATAATTGTGCCAACATCTAGCCAGAAGGTCCTCGAAGCTTTCCTTTGAAATCAAATTCTGAGTTCAATAATGTCTGGAGACCGGGATTCAGATTGCGAGTGGCAGGGTTAGCTGCGCAGCATTTGAGGTAGTTTGAGGCACTGCTCTGGTGACCCGGGATGGCAACTACCAGTACATATAAACGCCGTCACGAAACTGCAGTGATTATCGATTATCGGTATCATAACCTTCAATGTCGATCCCAGAGAAGGTCCCCGCCCTCATCCGCTCTCACAAGACGCTGACTGCTGCGTTCGCCACAGCCACGGCCGTCAGATCCGAGTCAGATCATGATGTGTCCCCAGGTCATCTTGCCAGGACTCTTTATGACGATGATCCCAAGAAACGCCACAGCCGCCTTTCTGGTAGTGGCTACATAGAGGCTTTCAAGGGACTCTTCCAGGATACAGGAAAGAAGAATGCAGAGCGCATTCAAGCGATCGAGCCGACTCAAGAGGACATCGACCTGGCTGCTCAGTGCGGTAACTTCGGCTCCCGACCCAGCGATCTGTTTCTGAAGGTCAGTTCGATATCGCGTTGTTTGTCATGGCAGCTCTATATGCGTTGGCTTTAGATATACGTGGACGTTCTGGCTACGCTCGACAGCAATCCCTGGGCTGGTGTCGTGTCCCCACCTCTTTTGGGCTCCAGAGGGGTTGTGAACTTGTCTATAATATCCTTGTAGGATTCTCAAAGCGACGTGCGATAGGAAGGCTAAACTGTTTTCAGGATACCAGACATCATGCAACACTATTACGATTGTATCGTCAACGCGGAGCACGAAGTCATTCTCGCTACGAACTATTGGGAGGCTTCCAAGGCGTCCAAATACGTCTGCGACGCCTTCAAAGAACTATCGAGACGGGCGGAGAAGCGGGGAAAGACAGTTGTTGTAAAGATGATTTATGACCGCGCGAATTTGAAGATGCTTGTGGAGAGCCACGTACTGGTTGAAGAGGAAGAATGGTTGAGTGATGAAGTCAAGCTACCAAGGAGGAGCGAGATGCCATGGCTCGATTTCGAGCTTGTGAATTTTCACCAGTGAGTGATATGTTGGACCAGGGTATCGATCGTATATCTCAACACATTCGTTCAAGACCTTTACTGGGAACCTTCCACTGCAAATTCATGATTGTCGACCGGAAGGTAGCGCTGGTGAACTCGAATAATATACAAGATCGTGCGAACATGGAGATGATGGTGCACCTCGAAGGTCCCATCGTGGATAGTTTTTACGACATGGCCCTCATAAGCTGGTTTAGGCCGATGCACCCGAGGCTGCCTCTATTGGACCGACCATTTGAAAGACCGGAGGGTGGCTACAAGTTTGGAATGGACAATCAGTATGCATCGATACATCTTCTCGATGGAAAGAAAGGCGCAGAAATTTACCACAAGTTGACAACCGAAGAAATCCCCCGTGATGCAATAACAGATGGGAAAGTCTTTATTTCGGGAAGATATCAAACAATCACCGAACATCTAAGTTAGTCACTGTCTACAGTCACGAGATGGAAGGTTTGACGGCCTTGATGCTAGACGCAGATAATCAACCAAACACGCATGCGACCGTTGAACACGAATTGCCTGGATCACCTGATGATGAATACCTACCTCACATCCTCCACGCACCACACGAGGAATGTCCCATGGTTATCTTGAATCGTGCCCCATACGGAAAACTGGGCAATCCGGATAGCGCAATACTCAATGCCCAAGATGCTGCCTGGCTTGCGGGACTCAAGTACGCGAAGAAGAATGTATTCATACAGTCACCAAGCTTTAACGCGGTACCCGCGGTCGAAGGTGTCTTGAACGCTGTGCGTCGTGGGATTGAGTGCACGCTATACATAGATGTTGGATACAATGACGGAGGTGAAGTATTACCAGGACAAGGGGGTATCAACGAGGAAGTCTCGAAACGGATGTATGCACAGTTGAACGAAGAGGAGAAGGAGAGACTTAGGTTCTATTGGTATACTGGTGAGATTCACCAGATCACATTGTCGTCAGACTATCATAATATTTCCATAGGAAAAGACCAGATTAAGCCGATCAACGCTTCCGCACAGAAACGGAACTGCCACGTATGTATTCCGTCGATGTTGTGTCGTGTTACTTGTCTAAAACTTGGAACTCGCGGTCAAGATCAAATTGATGATCATCGACGATGCTGTGGGTATCGCCGGGAATGGTAACCAGGGTGAGCATTCAAGTTGCCGGTGCGCGGCTCTGTTGAGCGTTGTCTCACGTGAACGTCCGCCAGATACACAGTCTTGGTACCACAGCCAAGAAGTGAACGTGATGATTGATAATCCAGCCGTCTGTAAAGACTGGCGAGATACCATCAGGAGAGTGCAGAATACGCACCTTCATGAGTTGCAGAAGGATGGGGTATACCTTGACCAAGATGGAAATCCGCTCACGGACTCGACAGGAGTCGGAAGTGGGCTAAAAGGTATTATGAAAGGCGTGCAAGGATCCATTGCTCGAGCGCGTGGCAAAGGCGGATTTTAGCTCGTTGGAGCATGATCATGACTGCATCTTGATTAGTCATCGATGTAGCATCCATGTGGTCTCAAGAGATTTTGTAGGGTCTTGTCCATTCTGCATGAGAAATCCCGCGGTGCTCAATCTAAACGCCAAATTGCTTCCTGCAAGCACGCAGTAACATAGCACCAGCTTCACGAAGCAATTTGGGCAGCTCTATCATCAGATTTTGCTGTCCTCACACCGAGAACGGGACACAGCGGCCAACTCGTCGTCCAACGACGTTGGCCCATACAGTAATGCGGCGAGCGGAGTGGGAAGCAGTTTAAGTATAGCTTGACGAACCATATGGATGAACGCTACCAATCACACGTTCACTGCCGTTCGTCTACGGACCAAGTCCCTTGCTGCTTGCCAGAGCACTTCCATGCGCGATGCGAGTCTTCCCGAATACGCTGCTCCTCCATCGCAGCTCCTTTCACCGACGTACACCGCCATACCACGAACGCACGAGTACCGGCTGGCGCTCAACCCTCGATTGCGGCCCAACCAACCACTTTGCTCGTTCGTCAAACAGACGAAAAGCGGTTACTTGAGTCTGAGATTGGTTGACCAGGATGATCAGGTAGCGCTCCCTGTTTATGGTCTCGGCGCCTCCGTCCAAGGCATGGTTGAAATCAACAAGACCGAGGGTATCACCAGTGTTGAAGTACAGGTGAGTTGATCGTTCTCTGGATAGGGGCGGGATGCTAATGAGCGTGCCTCGAGGTCGAGGGTATCCTCAAGCTGGAAGAGCTAGCGAAAGACGGAACCTCTACACACAAGTTATTCTCGAACAAGAGCATGCTTTGGATCAAGGATAGGATTCAAGACGCGCCATGTCCCAATTCGCTACGGTTCGGGTTTCCTCTTCCCACAACGTATTCCGATGGAGACCACACCTATGTACGTGACCGACTAGGTTTCAGGGTGACACCATCTTCACATGTCACGCTAGTTTTTGCCGCCAAGCTTTGAGGCGCATCTTTCAGGACTCCCGGGATTTCGGGCACATGTCAGCTACAGTGTGAACGTGGTCGTCGTCAAGCCTAATGATGTTTCCAATAGAGTCAAATCCACATTTTTCCGTAAAGATGATTGGTACGTTGGTACGCCTATGCGTGTTCATTGTCAAATTATTCGTTCTCCCACACAGGACTGTCTCTACGCCGTTCTTGTATCTCCCTCGCACTCGCCCATCTGTACCGATACCTGCTTCTCTCGTTGCCACCACATCGAGCGGTGGCTTTGCGGAAATGCTCTCATGGATGTTATTTTCCTCGATTACTATGACCAACCGACGAGGTATACGAGATCTGGTAGTCAAGGTTCGTTTATCAGTGCCTCACCTTCGCACAGTCGTAACAGCATTATCTTAGTTGTACATCCCTACAACACGGATATTCTGCACTCGCCAGCCCATCCCGTTCCATCTATCGTTCCATTCCAACCCCGAATCCATGCGTGCCTTTTCGCCACTTGCTCCTCTGGCTGATTTAATTGCTCCGAAGAGACAGGCAACGCGGATTCAACTTATGCGACAGATAACGGTGGATGTTCGGTGAGCCGTGGCCAACGGAGTAATAAAAATCCCTCCATCCTGACCACGATTCTAGGAATGCTGTCATTTTTGGCACCAAGGCAGATATCTGGCGAGTGGATTGTATTGGTGAAGGTGTATTCAGAAATTCTGTGCGTATTAAAACCAATGATTTTTGGTGTGTTATTCTGATGCCTCTGATGACATGAAGGGAAACGGACCTGACTGGCAAGCGTTCTCCGGCGACATTTTCATCAGCGATGAGGTCACAGTCGGGGGGTTCAGAGCTAGTGGGTTCTCCGTACGGGTATGCTCATCGAGCTTGTATGCAATCCTGGTCCATTGAAACCAAACCACAGGATTATCTGGTGCTAACTATGACGCCTCCTGACCTCTCCAAATCACCCTTCAAGGAGCTCAGGATGGTTGTACCTATCCGACTAGCTACCGATCGTTGGAACAATGACGGTGGGGGTTTTGGAGCATATGGTCCACCGTCCATATCCTCGTCCGAGGAGCTCGCTGCAGCGCCTGAGCTTTCATATACCCCATAGGCAACCTTGCATTATGCTCACATTCCTGACGACCAGATTCTCAGCTTGTACTACACATTGTAGCGAGATACCCAGATATTGGATTCATTGTTTTCTTGCTTGCATGTTGTGTTGTATTGAAGCATAGCAGGCTCAGGCCCTGCGGCATCAAGTCGTCATACCAAGGGGTGCATCGCCACTCGGTTAGGACCAAACGATTTCGGTCCCACGTGATGCTTTTTCACACTCAGATTTACCTCCGACGGTTGATTTTGGTGTGCCGAGGGCGGCAACCCCTTGGGTGGTCATTTCCAGATCGGGCAGGCCACCCTTTGGGAGCTTCTCGGCAAGCCTCTTGCTTGCCGACCCATGACCAATCTTCCGACATTCTTGCTCCACAGTGATGTCATATCACGTGGGGTGGGGTTCCAGTATATCATCTCCGTGTCGAGGTTAACATTGAACATATCATCATGGCTAGCGAAACAACTTCCCAAGAAACCCGCGACGTCGCTCCGCCCGCTGAGACAGAACAACAGCACATCCAGGCATCGCCATCTTCCCCTGTCGGCCCGCCGACTGGAATTGACACTTCTTTCCAACACGGTAAGTCACACGCGCGAGCGACACGTTCCTGCTCTTGAGTAGCTGACTTCTAAGCAGCTTCCACGCCTCCAGACGATGGAGATGAAGTACCTGCGGAACGGATCAAGAAGCCGTCCGAGGTGAATCGGGATGACCCAAACGTCAACGTTGTTGAACTGCCGCCACGCAGTCCGACGTTCAAGGAACAAGTTTACGGTCCGTTTTCTTGGTGCCGCATCCACTGTAGTTCGTTAATAGTGATATTGGACTCGGATTGGTAGGTTATGCCAAGGTAAGGTTGCTCCCAATACGTAGGTCCGTGAAGTTTGCTGATTCGGATGTGCTGCTTTGCGTGGTATGGAGTTGATCCATGGAACGGTAAGTTGTGCCGTTGCTGTGTTGTTGAGAGTACTTAGGTCTGATGGCGGCCATCAGGTGCTTGGCCAGCCCAACGTCAAGGAGCAGGGAACACAAGTGCTTCGCGGGGAACAGGGCATTCCCCTCCGCCGAGGCTCGCCATCCAGCAAGTAGGGCTTATCCCGATACTTCATTGTAGCATAATTAGTCTCCGAGTCTGTTGGCCGTGTAGTCGTGTCTGAATCTTCGAGTTGTGTCTAGGACGGGATCTGAGATCGATCTAGGGCGCCAACATAATGTTATGTTAATGGGGGATATTTACATGCTGTGCACCTGCACAGCTGTAAAAATCGCGGTACGAAGCGCAAGTCACGTGACGCCAGGCACGTGCCTCTTGCCTGGTCGGGCCTGCACAGCATGTAAATTTCTCGACACAAGTATAGCCACCCTGGACGCGGTAAAGGCTAAACTTCTAATTAAAAAATATTTTCTACGTTTGGCATAGTCGAGCGCAAACTTCTTGCACACTGAACACCCTATCCAACGAGCCTCGAGCCTCGACCACTCCAGTCGGTCTCTGTTGAGGTCGTGCAAACATGGAATGGCTGGGATATGACGTAAACCGTTTGAAACAAAACCAAAAGACCCACGCCCTCCTAGTGTCAGTCAGACCCAAAATGTTGGCCGTAGCAAGTCCCATCAACCCTTTGGTGCAGTGCAAGCAAACGCTATGCGGAGAACAAACAATAGAACCGCTGCAACGGATACCCGCGAGAATCGTTAACCCAGTCGTCCCTACTTGCCAATATGCACTCGCGGTGGGTCCCGCTTTTGTCTTTTTGTAAAGTTATTCTGGACGTTGAGGGTAGGAAACGAACATTGTACAAATCAGCGAGGACGGAGTAAAGAAGGCAGCTGAATATGTACGTGACTGCTTTTCTACGTTGATCTAGTCGGATGTGCTGAGGGTGGAATGCACACCGCAAGATTTCACTTCGCATGTTCGTAGAGTCGTACACGCCACGAACATGGCGGAACCAATCTCTGCACATTTGTCCTCCAGAGCCATACTCGGCCTCGGACCCGCTCACAAAAGAGTGTCTCAACTGGATTTTCCTCGTGTCCTCGCTCAACTTTAGCTTCTGGTCGGAACGGGAAGGCATCGGGGGGCGGTACGGGGTGGAATGGCGGACGGGCTGGGACACAGAGACACGTGCTGTCCACACTGGATACCGGAGCCTGCTCGCTGCCCTCAATCGAGGTAGGTCTCTGCACACATTAGCGACTCTCCGGATACGTGATGAGCATATTTTGGCCGTGATGCAGCTCTAGAAGAAAACATTCCGATCACCGATCCGGCGTTTTACTCGTCCGCGGTGCTGTGTCCCGACGCGCTCATCGCGCATGTCTTCCGTGCCGCCCCGGAGGCAAAAGAGCAAGTCCCGTTACTCAAGGAGCGAATTGCGATCATGAGGCAAGTCGGCTCCATCCTCTGTCAAGTACGTCATTATCCGTCGGGACCGTGATTGATCGCCGTCTGACTGACGCGTGCAGAACTTTGGCGGATCGTACGCGGGCTTCTTGGACGTCTTTCAGGCATCCCGACGTGGCCGAGGTACCGCCCTGGAGCTCGTCCAGACCGTCGCCGATACCTTTCCCTGTTTCAGAGACGAGCGAACCCTCGGCGGACACCGGGGTACGTACCTACGACTCATCTTCTGTTCTTCTCCCTCATCACATTCGCAGTCTTCTTTTGGAAGCGCGCCCAAATCCTCGTCGCTGAAACGTGGGCCGCCTTCTTTCCCAATGACCCCTCTGCCCCTCATCCCCTCTTCCCACACGCTCCCGGCCCTGGCATATCCTCGCTGACCATGTTCGCCGACTATCGCGTCCCTCAGATCCTCCATCATCTTGGCATACTCGCGTACCCGCCATCGCTGCAGGAAAAGTTACGCAAGGGCGAGTACATCCCGCCGGGGTCCGACGAGGAAATCAGCTTGAGATCAGCAAGTATCGTAAGCGTCGAGCGACTAAGGGACGAAATTTTGAGGCTGAGGGGCGGCGAGGTCGGGAGAGGACCATGGGAAGAGGTCAACAGCGTGTTGATTGATTTTTATCTTTGGGACTTGGCCAAAAGAATAGAGACTGGGAACGATAGAGTAGAAGGGATCAATAGCGTGGAACTCCTCCCTGCCCATAGGACAAGGAGCGTGTGGTACTAGACACGATTTAGTAGAGATCATAGAGTCATACCCTTCGATTAGTGCAATTTAATGTCCTGGGGACGTTAAACCGCTGTAAGATTCAGAGTTCCTCTTCCTGGAACGAACATCCAGGTTCGCGAAGTTCCTCCTTTCCGGGGCCACCCATCCCATCCCAACTGATTCCAAGATATCCTCTTCCTTCTCACTGGCGACTGACTCCCAATATCCGCCGTGCTGCTCGACACTCCTTTCTTTGTCGACGTCATCACCGGAAGTTACTGTGGCTGAGACTCGCCATCTCCACAACCCATATTCATTGAGGCGAAAACCAAGTCGGGATGCGGCTTTTCGTACGGCGAGATTGAACTGGATGTCGCCTGTCAGCGCTATCGAAGCTGCACCTGCACAGTGACGTGGGACGTAACTAACATCACAGTTAAGTCGCTGGCTACGCACGGGGCGTTTGCATATGAACTTACTATATCTCGGCACTGAAAAATTGGCCTTCACACTTTTGCACACCTTGAATTCTTTCTGCCCTCGTCTCCCAGCCATTCCCTTCTGCCTCACTCTGGGCGCGTTCAGGGATTCTGATGATCCCATCCCACTTTTGGGCACCAGCAGTGATTGTAGTGGCCAGGAGTCCTCGGCACTCGAGCGGTGAGATTATCTCAGTAGAAAATGTGGCGGTGTCAGGTAATCCTTTCGACTTAACCTTGGTCTCCGGGTTGCTTGCGAAGGGAGAGGGTATGATGTCGTATTTAGACCTTTGTTTTATAGTAGAGTCAATGCTCGGAGAACCTTCGGGCGGAAATACACCAGTATGTTGTGGATGAAGGATGATAAGGGTGATATGTTGAGCGCTGCCTGTACCACGGCGGCTGAGGGAAAGGTGAGAATCGTCTCGGAGCACAAGCATGCGAGACCCACAAGTCACCGCTCAGCAGAACAGTGTATTTGGATGAAATATTCTGTGTCACAAAGTCCTGTCACGAGGCGCAGATTGAGAGAGTGGAAAAATAAGTATCATGCGATACGTACACAGACGGTTGACGCTTGTTCGTGAGTCATCGGACGATCAAGGCCAATCGTGTATTGTGCATTAATTTGCTGAAGACGGCTAAGCATCTCGAAGAACTTTGGTTCTCTGACATCCTGCAGGGATTTACAACCTGCGTCGTAGAGCGCGTTGGCCTTGGATGATCTATATACCAAGAAATTAAATCCGTGGGTGGACGGGAATAGATATGCATACCCTATACCCCCGACACTGGACAATGAGGATACCACCTGTTCTCTGCGTAGTTCGTCAAGGGTCTTTCGAGGTTTGGGTTTTGTATGCTCCGCCAGAGAGTGGTCTGTGTCTTTAGCCTTCTTTGACCTGGAGGGCGTGGGTGGCTCCTATAGCCCGTAGGGATATGAAGTTGTGAGACGAAGCTAGAGCCGAATCACCCACGGACATAGGGAGTTCCCGAGAGGTAAGCATCTATGCGCTTCGCGATGCGTACACCTATTCCATCGAGCTGGAGAGCTCGTGAGACTGGAGTAAACTGGGTGGACAAGAATGAACTTGCATGCCTAACTTGCTCGACTGACCGAACTTGCTCGGGCAGCTGACCAATGGCGGTGATGGCTTTCGAGTAGGCCCGCACTTTGTAAGAATTGGAGGACGCGGAGGCTTTCTCCTCTTCCAAGTCTGAAATACTCGTGAGCATGTTCGCCAGGTTTAATGACCAGACTGACATCGTGACAATGCTTGGATCAACTCCTCGTTTGGCCCTGGAGAGGTCGAATGGTATCTCAAGCACGCCCGAGCGAGAGAGGTTGTTTGTTTGTTGAGGAGTGCCGACAGCATAATAAATTAGCTCGAGCTCGTCGACGGCGTCGCTGCGAAGTTGCAAAGTTGTCCGTCGCGGAGGAATTTCAGGGCGCGTGTGCATTACATAACACGCGTCAGACAACGTTCGCTCGCTGCTGCGACTGTCCTCAACGATGACCGACACACCGCCGCAAGCGTCGACGTCGTACCCGACGACGAACATGACCAGTCTCACCGACGCCCAACTCAGGCAGACGATCACCCAACTGTCCAATGCTGCAACAAGCCAGTTCCAGCCATACGTCGCAACCGGCGCGCAGGGGGCTCCATCCAAGGGTCAGTTCATCTCCACATGTCCGTCCGGCGGTCCCTGACACCCCTTCAGCCTACCTAAAAAATATCCACACATGGACGACGACGACAACCCCCAAGACCGGGACGCGTTCTCGCACTCGCGCTGCTAAAGCCACACCCGCGACACCCGCGCCAACAGCCTACATCCCAGCCGCGTACCAGCCGCCACCCCCACCATCGGTGCCTGCTGCACCCGCCCCACCCCCGCTCCCTCCTAACCCACCCCCGCATCCCTTCCCGGTGGCCACACAGGCGCTGCATTCTACCTACCCTTCCCGTCTCCGCACAGGTACATCTCTCCTAATGCAACCCATCCTGAATGTCTCCACTGCCACTGCACGCACATCCACTCGTCGCGGCGGCATGGTCAACTACGCCGAACCAGGGTCAGGGGATGAGTTCCCGGACGCGGGTGCAATCGACTCGGACGACTCCGACTTTGTCGCAAGTGGAGGCACTCGGACAGCTTTACGACAGTCCAGATCACGCATGGGCAGTGGAATGACAGTCTTCCATTCTGGGAGCGGAATATCAACGCCTCAGCCGCAGCCACTACAACTTCAATCACAGCAGCAGCTGAAACCGGTACAATCAGAAAAGGCGGAGCTGGAGCAGAGCTATTTGGGCATGATTCCCCCGTCCCGATTTATTAAACCCAAGCCTGTTGGCCCCACTGCACATGAATATCCGTGAGTCTTCTCCCGTATGTTCTCTTCAATGGAATCTTTCAATGAACACTATGATGCCAACGTCCATTTCCGTGGCACATTGATTATTGATTTTAATACGACGGAATGTACAGATCCACCGATGCCCTCGAAACCCATTCTCTGAAACGAACATCCCTCGTTCCTATCCGTGTGGAGTTCGAGACCGAGTCGCATAGGATTCGAGATTGTTTCGTCTGGAACCTCTACGAAACACTAATCAAACCTGAAACATTCGCAAGGATTTTTTGCATGGACCTCGATTTACCGATCGTTCCTTGGGCCGAGACCGTCGCTAATCAAATTAGGGCACAGCTCGAAGAGCACGAGGGTGTTGCTTCGTTGGACCTGGGCGTGGACGATTATATTCACAGGAGTGCGGATAAGGATGGTGAAAGTGTCGAGGGGATTCCCGAATGCAGGGTCATACTCAGCGTGAGTCGTCATGCCTTCCACCATTCTTCCTTCATCGTCTTCCTGCTACGTTTGAACCCCTAATCAAACGTGCGGACAATGTAAGGATAACTGACTAAGGCCCATTGTTGCATCACACACATAGATTGACGTACAGATAGCTACCTACCACCTCCTCGACCATATTGAGTGGGATCTTCTCTCCCCCTTAACACCAGAGGCGTTCTCTCAACAACTCTGTGCTGAACTTGGGCTGTCGGGAGAAGCGGTCCCGCTCATTGCACATGCAGTGCACGAAGAGCTCATAAAACATAAAAAAGATGCCATCGAATGGGGTGTCGTAGCTGGAGAACGCGAACCAGCATCCACTACGACATATGGGCCAACAGCAGGGGCAGGTACTTCCGTGGGCGGCGGTGCTATGGTGATGAAAGACAAGACGGGTCTCGGTCTCGGAGGATGGGGACGTACACCGAAAGACGGTAGGGGTCCAAAAACCCTGAAGAGTGTGTGGAGGGAGTGGTCAGAGGCCGGGGAGTTCAGGACACGATTTGAGGTGCTGAGCGCAGAGGAAGTGGAGAGGAGGGAGATCGAGAAAGAAAGGGCCAGTAGGTGGGCTACCCTCTCACGAAACATGTCTGTGATTCCGCGGTCGGCTGAACTTGATGTTGCACAGACGTTTGCGCAGGGAGACATCAAAATTCCAGACGACACGAACGAGGCGGCGATGAAACATTGACGCAACGACTGCCTCTATCAGCACTGGTGTTGATTCCGAGTTCTGTGCTCCTCGCTATTCACCAGATCTATTTTATGTCGGTATTTGTTGTATCGTCATGTCCGGCGTTGGCATCGATTTCCCGCCCCTGATGTCATGGCTTGCTTCGCAGTTCATCACGCTCACAATACCCAGAAAGTACGCTGAGGGCGTTCGGAGTGAGAATACGTAAAGTTCCTAATGTTCGTTTCTGGAACCAGCCGGTTTTCCGTTTTCTGCCAGCTAAATGAGATCAAGACTCGGTTGGGAGATAAGGTGAGAAGACGAAGGCAGACTCAGGCTAGAAGGACAATAGAGCAAGACAAACCATTGAACCTTAACCCTGAAGCGCATGCGTTGTTTCTAAAAGCGCCTACATATGTCATCCAATATGCATGCGATACAATCGGCCACTGCTTTGCGTTCAAGCCAGTGGGATTTGCTCGCAAACGAGAGCTGCAACGTTGAGTCCGCGCGTGGTAGAAGATTGATCATCGGGTGCACATGCCCGATGAACGGACGAAGACGACGGAAGGTGGCTAATGACTGACGCCAGCTTCCATGTTCAGGGCAGATGTGACGAGCGAACCGTCGAACCGTCGAACGAGGTATGGACACGGAATGAGCGGAATTCTTTTTTCCATTCATTCCAGCCAACAACGGCAGGCCCCACTGAACCCCCACCGTCGAGGTAACACGTTCGCTCATGGACACCTATAAATACCCCGCAGATTCCCCACTTTCATCACCACGGACAAGGATGAAGGCAGTCCTCGCCGCCCATGTCGTAAGGAATAGTAGCCAACAATACAAGGGCAACATGAAGCACACCGGCTGAGCCGGAAGCGAAAAGGGTCGGGATGGGGTCGTCACGCTGATTCAGATGCGGTAGTCCACGAGGTGATCGTACTTATTGGCTGCGAACGGCCAACTTCCTCGGCGCTCCCTCCTTCCCAAGCCGGTGTAATCTTTGTTTCGCTTCTCTCTTCTCGCGCGAGTCGTCGATGTTTTGCACACGCGGTGTGGCTACATTCTCGGGCTGGTGCCGAGCACGGTGCCGTGTAAAGATGCCATACGTGTTGTGCTGGAAGCATGTGTTCAACTGAGGTACATGGAATGGAAGACAGGCGCGAATTTTCGAGTTGGGGTGTACTTATCGTCACCCAACTGCGGAAGCAATACAGCATTGGACATTTGAATTTGCCACTGGACGCACTCCGCGGATCTTGCTGCCCAAGACTTTTGGATGCAGCGATGCTGTACGACGGAGTCACAGTGTTTGTCATATCCACCACAGGCGTCCCCTTGACACGGACTCGGTGCACTGACTCAATAAGTCAGGGAGCAGGCATTTGCAGATAAGCATACCTAGTGTCCTTTTTGATCGCAGACGCTTGTGCACGTTTCAAATATATCACATGCAGGGACGGGGCACGGTCGACAATCTAAATGCTTGGGATTACAGGAGCCCGCAATGGCCCTGAAATTTGTCCTGAGGAAACTGGTGTGCGGAAATACGACTTGATCACGCAGCTGGTGAGTTAATTTTGTTCCGGATTTCGCCGTAGACCATGCTTGGGAGAAGTGCATATAATATTGAGAATAATAATTATGATTCTTCCTTGGTTTCGACCCGCCTATTATTGGCACGACCGAGCCCGATCGATGTGGCACTGCAGTCTGTGCAAAAGATCAGCGAGGGACGGGGGTTAACAAAGAGGTGAATATTGCAGTCTCGCGGGTCGCACGCACCGGTGTGTGACTTCCGAGGGAGTCAAGCTCCGATGGGCGCTGGGCGCTGACAACGCAGATTGAATGGGGAAGGAGTCGGATTACCTATGGGACTTGTCCCTTGGGGACAAGGGAGCGGAAGGGGGAATCACGGCGGACAAGCATTAGAGCGCCGTGAAACGCTGGCTATTCCGGGGTGAAGCGTCGAGTCCTATCAACCGTATCAGATGGCTGTATCAGAGTTGTGCGAATCCGCCGCTCACATGACAATATGTCCAAATCACACACGTCCCGTCACGACCCCTTTTGAGGGTTCCAGGGGAAGGCTGAACATGGACGAAGAAACCCGTCTCAAATGTCATGGGAGCGGGTCGGTTAGAAAAAAAAGTGAGGCCACGTCAACCGGCAAACCTCGAGGTACAAAGCAATAGAAGAGAATGAAGAACGTGTGTATGTACACTGCGCAATCAATCAGCATACCAGCGCGGCGAGGTATGGAGTGCGTGCGTCATGTTGGCGCGTGATGACAGCATTGATTTTCGGACAAACGCATGCCACGGACTGATCCTGTCGTGACGAGTTCTAGGCTGGGGTAATCTCGATAACGAAGATAAGGTACTTATGTGGGGTCCATTGGGGTATGGAAGTGTATTATGTAATTTATTTTATTGTGATATTATTTTATCCACAATCTCGGACCCGTCGTCGTCGTCGCCAGCGGTGAAGAGGACCCCGCCCCGCCCCCGCCGTCGATAATCAGCGGGCACGTTTGTATCTGCACCACGTTTTGCAGGTCCCCGAGGGTGTCGTACCAGTTACGCACAGCTTCGCCATCCCTTTTACGACACTTGTGTCACCGCTTCCCAACCCAACGTGTCCACTGGTCCCCTTTCCTTTTCCTCCCAACTTCCCGAACCCGGCCCTACCCCGGACTTATCCTTCCCTGCTTCTTCGCAACTCTATAGATTCCTATCTCTAACTACTTGCATCCACGCCGTAATATCTTCTCGAATGCTCCCTTGCCTCTGATAAACACTCAACGCCCCCCTCTACAACATATCCCACTTTCACCCCCTCACCGTGTGTCCTCTCAGCGTCCCTCCACTCATGTGTACTTATATCCAGTCTTCTCCCTTCTTCCCACCTCTCAGGTCCATGGACTCTGCTCCGCTCCCCCACACAGCACAGGACAAGACCACCCCGCGTCCCTACAAGTGTCCCTATCCCCTCTGCGGTCGCGCTTTCAGCAGACTCGAACACCAAGTCCGTCCCTTTCGTCTCCCTCCGCTCCGCTCCCACTCACGATCTCTTTCCCAGACCCGTCACATTCGTACACACACCGGGGAAAAACCTTTTGTCTGCACCTATCCGTCCTGCGAGAAGCGTTTCTCCCGTTCAGACGAACTCACACGACATTCCCGAATACATAACAACGATCACAGCTCCCCCAGTGTCTCCTCGCACGCCGCGAAAGGCAAACCCAAGGCCAAGTCCGAGAACTGCATCCCCGATGACCTCGAACCTGGCATCAGTCTCCATTCCTTCGCTCGAACTGATGGTCGCATCCAAGAAGCATCGACCATCAGAGTGAAGAAGAAAGCCAGAAGCCGAGCCAACAGCGACGACGAGGTACGCACCCTTGGACTTTCTTCTCCCCATCCTCGGCTCCCCACAACTTACATAACCTTACTCATCGCTTTATTCCAACAGGGGGAATCTTACGCCCGACCCACCTCTCTCGGCTCATATGAGGCGTCTCACCATCCTCGGCGATCACAAACACAACTCCCGCTTGCAAATCCTTCCGCATTCTCCACATTGTCTAGCGTCGCGATGGATGAGCTTTATGCCCTTGAGCGCGAAGAAGCCCTGAGGCGTGCCGAATACGAAGCTCGCCATGCGGAGGCCCTCCGTCGCGCCGAATATGAAGCTCGCAGTGTAGAGGTCGTCTACTTCCGCGGTCGTTCTAGCAAAAGTGCAACCACGAGTCCTGTTTCAACACCATATCACACTGCCCTGTCCCTGAAAGGCCCAAGCGCCGATGGTACCCATATCGGTACGAGAGACTGGCCAGCGGAAGAAGACGCCGGCAGGTCCTTGGACAAGTCGAACCCAGCCAAGAGGCGAATGAGCGGACCTGCCTGGCAAATGACCTCGATGGCCCAGGATGTCCGTCCGGTATTGGACTCGTCGCGTTCTGCCGCTATCCCAGAAGCAGCGAATGCTCGAATAGCAACCCTTGGCCCTGGTGCACCCCTTCATCCACTACACCCATCCCATCCGCCGACGTACCGCCATCTCGCCACCCATGAAGATTCTCCCTCGCCTCTGAGCTCTGACACGGATTCCATCCCACCCCACCATGCTGCACAGAACTTGTCGCATACACCATTCGCACGGCCCCATGCATCGTATCCGGCTCCTAGCGCTTCTGCCGAGGTTTCTCCAAAGGCAGTGTCGGCTATGAAGCCCGAGTTCGCCTTTACACCCTCCGCAAGCCCCTTCCTTGGCCCACTTCGCACGCTTAACCTTCAGTCGACAAATCCCTCGCGAGCGCCATCGCCTATATTACTGCCACCTGCACATGGGCACACCCCAAACGATGCACCTGTTAGCCCAATAGAGGGGCACTGTTTCCGTCGACGATCTAGGGGATCTAGCATTGTTGGAAGTCCGCCAGGTTCCAAGGGTGTGTTCGGTCCTGCGTCGCGTAAGAGGAGCTCGGGTGAGGTATCACAGATGGCCACATTGCCCCACGTGCACAGCTACCCTGGCCAGCTGTCGCTTGCTGCACAGGCTGACCGAAGTTTCTACTCTCTACCAACGCCGCAGCTCTCGAGCGGGCCCAGCAGCAGCAGCGGGAGCAGCCCCGGAAGCATTACATATCCCCTACAGGGCGGAGGATACCCGGCGCGCCCGACGTTTGAGGCTGCGCCAATGACACAAAGTCCATCAAGTTCGCGCCCCGCCTCACCCTCCCACGGTGCCAGCAACAATGGGGGTGTTTCTAATGGCCACCATCTTGCTCATTCGGTTCGCCTCGCGTTCGGTATGACCCCTATTAATCCGTCAGGACCCCGCAATACGTCGTGGCCATCTACCAAAGCTGCGAAACCAAACGGTTCGCCAAACGCAACCATCAATTCGAATACGTCGGCTTCTCTTCCTGTTTCACGTTCAGGCTCTCCACCTATCACGTTGCCACCACTCAAGTTCAAGCCAACGTCTCTCAAGGACTCGTCAGGATACGACAGAGAGATGAGCGTGTCGGACGACGAGGGAACCCGAGAGAAGAACGCGTGCAAGGTCGAACTTCCAGGTTTCCGGGAATTCGAGGCTGCTACACGCGCTACTCGGTGACCCACCATGCATATGTTCAGTCAATCAGTCCGACCTTCATGCCTTAATCATGTTTCTTCAGCGCTCTGTGGAACATTATATCCTATTGTCCATTTCATACCGTTCCCTTGCCTACGATTCATCCTTCTGTCTATTCCTCATGCAATGACCTGCCAATCTCCCCTCCTTGACATAGAATTCACTTTTAGACCGTATCCAGCTCTGTTTCCTTCGCATAGATGAGTCACGTATATAGGGATCAGGCATCTTCAGGACGTATTTTATGTAGTCCTAATATTCCATGTATCTACTCATCAGCCTGCGTTCGCTTTGAGGCTTGTATGAATGCAAGATTGTATCTGTGCCAAGTTGGGTGTCGCAATTCAAATAATAATATTCAGGGTCAAACGAGCTGCGGTGAACGTGCACTGGTGATCCACTTGAACTCCTATATGCACTCCCGCAGGTCGCGTTCAATCCACATGGACAATCTAACCTCGAATGGCATCGGTCGGATGAGAAGGAATGTCTTGCTGAGAACGTGTGCCGTTGGCTTTCCGTTCTCAAGGTATGCCTAGCATCTGTCCACGTCTCCTCCGTGACGGCGGCCAAAGCCTCGTGAACTGGCAGGAAATTAACAGCGCACAAGTCTTGCGTGAATAGCCTTTCCTTCTCTCGGAATGGTGGGAGATGGTTGGCCAGTGCGGGGGACGGTAAATCAGTCCATGCACAGCACCACGAGCTGACTGCACACATGCAATGTTTGCCAAGATTTCCGTGTCCAACTTTGGGACTTCAATCAAGATGATGTGCGATGCCCGTCCCAAACCTACGCAGGGCCTGCCGTCAGTACTATTCGTCTCCTCGGAGATGGCTGAGCTGCTCATCAGAGCGATAACGGCTTGCAGGGCAATGTGCTATCTCTCGACTTCTCTGCAACCAACCAATATCTTATAAGGTCCGCAATTGATTCATCTTTGCTCCTAGGATCAAGTTTCAAATGTTCTTAGCGGCGGCGCAGACAATCTCATACTAAGGTTTGACATATCAAGACTAGCGGTTGGATCCGGCTTGGAAATATGTCCCGCTCAGGACGTTTATCGACGCCATGATGTAAGTCAGGCAAACCACGCTTCTATCAGCCATATCAGCCCAATCATGATGCATGACGCATATAGGACAGCGTGCGGAGCGTGAGTGCTCATCCTCATAAGGATGACGTATTCCTTAGCGCAAGGTGCGCCCCGTGACATTTAGGTCCATGAATTTGCATTTTAATGGTTCTTTGATCGTTTCCGTGGCCCCAGTGAAGATGGGAAGATCATCCTCCACGATGCGCGTGTCGATAGGAGGCTGTCATCCGCACAGGGCACCGTTCAACACGCGACAGAGTTTACAGGGGTACAAACACATCCCACCATGGAACACATCTTTGCCACCAGTGACTGCCATGGCCAAGTGTGTCTTCGCGACACCCGGATGGCGTTCGGCCCGTTATCTAGTAGGTCCAATGAAGGGATTGTGCAAAATGTGAGCCTTCCGAGACCATCTATTCCCGCGATTATTCGGCTGAATCAATTTCAAAGTACAATACGAAGTTGTCAAAACGGTCTTTGAGCTATCTGAGCAATCCCGAAACTAGTAGTATTGTTTTCGATCGTGATGGTCAGCTCACTACTAATGCATCCGTGAACTCGACTCATCACTTTGTCTTTAGGAAGCAAGTTGGCCGTGACGATGCTTGTGAGTCTTTGTTTCGAAAGGATAGACTCTAGTTCAAGCTCTACTATAGCATTGGTTTCCAACCATTTATGCTGTTTCGGATCCTCACCCTCTTGCTGTTCTGACTGGCAAGAACAACCCCGACGGGTCACCTGTCAATTTCGGAGAAAGAACGTATTCTAATTCATGCACTATGAAGGTGAGTTTCCTTTAGGACCTGTTCTCCCTACTTCTCTGATGTAACTAGTCGGGAGCATTCGGTGGTCCTGGCGTCAACGAAGATATCCTCTACGGGGCAGGGTCTGATGACTTTAGGGGGTACGTCTGGAAAATACCAGATCTCAGCACACTTTTGGGGCTCAGGCAAGAGATCAATGCGGATGAATGGATGTCACATGAATGGAGTGGTGCCTGTGGTGGGTTCCTTATCACCCCCAATGTAATATCGGTTCATTTGTGCGGGTATCAGCCTACTCCGAAAGCCAATGGGGAACTCGGTACATCCCATTCCAAATCGATGCACCACTTTGCCGATTAAACGGTTGGTTTAATTTAATGATCGGAACGAACTCTGCATGCACGCCTGACCTCATTTGCTGTGTTGTCAGGGCATAGGTCCATCGTGAATGCCATCGCAATGCACCCATCGCTGCTCCATATTGTCACATCCGGCATCGAACGCCACGTGTTTTTGCACAGCCCGACACCCGTTTCGCCGGTGGCTGCTCAGCTGTCGGAAACACCAGTCGAAACAAGAAGGTTAGGAGACCATGCCCTTGAAGATTCGGTTCGGTTCCAGAGAGCATTGTTGGAGGGCCCACATCCAACGTTGCATGAGGAAATCGACGACGCAGGTGACGACGAAGAAGCGATATCCTTGTTTGATCAGTAAGTAGTCTTGATCGATCATCACGGGGGTTCTTCATAAGTATATGTACCCAGCATTTTAAGGCAAGAAGGCGGAGGGGACGTGTTCACGCTGCGGCATTCGGGAGGCAACGAGGACTCTGATATTGAAGATGATCACCTCGTGGTTAATATGATGGACTCCCCGACTCCATCATGATCCACTGAGTAGGTGGTGTTCATGCAGGCTTTCTCGTGCTGTAGATTGCGTCGTACATGGTGTTCGTTCAATGCCTTGAACCCTAAGCCCTGATGTTTAACCCCTTTTTCTCCATGCGCACCACGCCTGCTTCGCCGTCCCACAACTCCCCGATCCACGTTCTTCACGGCACCGCTGTATTTCAGGTTTACTGAGCCCACTTAGCGCTCATGCCGTGGATACACGTGCCCCGCCATCCCGATAGGACTCATCAGATGGGCACCATCGACTATCTAAGCAGACATCATGTCGGCCCTCCTCACGAGACAGACCGAAGTTGAGATCAGGGAGTCTAACATTGCCGTTCTAGGCCGCCAAGCGGTAGAGATGAAGCTGATGATCGGCGACCACTGCAATCTGATGATCTACCCATCGCCCAGTTCGAAGCAACCCATCAAGCCAAGGGAGACAGTCGAGATCCTGAATGGGAAGGCGTCGGCAAAGCAGGAGGCGTGAAGATGTGGCGTGTCCAAGTTGGTAGACTGGCCAGATCGAGGTCCTCATGTTTTCAGACCGCAGGTATTTCTACGATGAAGATGCGTATATCGTATTGCATGTAAGAATCCCCGCATCTATCCTCCTCTCCCGTTTACTGACGGAGTTGACGGCCCATGTCAGATGTACAAGAAGGCAGATTCTGGAAGAGTGCCATTCTCCTATGATATCTACTATTGGATAGGCCAAAAGGCTACGCAGGATGACATTGCGACGGCTGCATATAAGAGCGTTGAGCTTGACGAACGTGAGTTTTCAAAACTCATCATCAAGTGGACCAATGCAGTAACGACGAACGTCCAGACCTCGGAAAGCAGGCGGCTCAATACCGCGAAGCGCAAGGTCACGAATCTGACCGCTTCCTCACACTCTTTCCCACTTTCATGCTTTTCAGAGGAAGCAAGTCCACACAATGGCACCACCCTTCTTTTCGTCTTTCCCCAGGAATTAAGCAGACGATCTCGTACAGCTCTCCTTTGATGATCTCGAGATCGAGCAGGAGGGTATCTAGCTCTACGGTTCGAGCGATAAGTTTGCGGTGTACTGCACCAGGGCCAGCCTTGCCTGGGAACGTTTCTGGGTCGGGGAGATGGTGATGCACATTGGGTACTCAAGGACCAGCTTCTCCGTGAACTTTGCCCACTTTGGTTAGTCTGGTATCTTGTTCCATGTCATATTTTTTGGGGGAACGTTACTGAACGCATCCTCCATGTATGTATAGACAAAGGCACGCCAGGGGACACCGAGTTTATGACGCTGGTTGGGGTCGCGAACGTGACACCCCTGCATTCGCGTGTGTACGATCACAACGTCATTGTGGGTCCCCCCGCACAGCTATACCGCCTCAGTCGGACCGCTCCCCGCTTGGAATGTTCTCCGATCAAATCACCTCCCACGCTCGGTGCGTTTGATTCCAAGGACGTCTACATTCTCGACGACTATGGGAACGCACACGATTCTGTGGTGTACGTGTGGGTCGGCAAAGATGTCACTGATGCCAATGTTCGTATCGCCATTACAAACGGGAGGTGTTCCTGAAGGAAAAGAGGGCTAGCCAAGGACCACAGGTTTCGGTGTCAGTCGCTGTTGTCAGGATTAGGCAAGGCCAATAAACGCCTTGGTTCTTGAAAGTGTTGGGTTTTGAAGCAAAGGAATGACATAGGATTGCACGGACTTCACCTGTACCTATTACAATTAGGTACTTAAATACAGCAGAAGGAACGCCTGTCTCCACCTCGATTATCAAGGCAAGGCTGGGCATTCCCAACTTAAATGACAGTTATCCAGATGTGATCCAGCGCATAAAGAGTCCTGAAAGCAAGCACTGTTCACAAGAAAGAGGGTAGAAGAAATTTCGGTAGTCTTAGTAGCGCGCGTCCCACACCGTCTTGTATCCGGGTGTGTACGCGGGGGTATACCCAGGTGGAGCGCCAGATGCCATATGCATATCATACGCAGCCTGCGGTGAGGGGTCATGGATCGGCCGGTAGCTTGGTTGATTCGCTATCCAGGGCGTGCCAGGTGTCAAGACGTTCTTCACGCGGCGGCGGCGACAGCAGCAAGCTACGCCTGCCACGAGCAGGATGAGAAGAAGACCGATACCAGCGATCAAGCCGATCAGCCATGGCGCCATCGAGGACTTGGACTTGGAGGAGCCACTTGAACTGAATTGGCTCCCAACCCCGGATCCTGCACTCCCATTGCCCTTGCGAACCTCAGCAAAGTCTTGTGCCGCTTGAGTTGCATTTGTCATTGGAAGGAGCTGGATATAAGCTGTGTCCGTTGAAGGAGAGGCCGCGTTCACCAAGTTGCCAAAGTTGATCAGCAAGTACGCATTGCGCACTGGAGACATCGACAATGTATTAGATCTACGACTTGCCAGAGAAAGGAGTGGCGCTCACAAAATGCCATTCCCAAAATCATATCGAAGGAAATATCACCTTGGTCTACGATGTCAAACGAGTACGGTTGGAACTGATGGGGCATCAGCAACGACTCGATACGCGTAGATGGATCACACTTACTGCGCCGACACATACGGGATCATTGTTTGAGTCCTGCAAGCCGAATCCATCGAAATTCAAGTCGAGAGGATGAACAGGAAACTCCACGCCCCCGAAAAGCAAAGTAGCAGTAACCTCTTGATCGCAAGGGACGACCCAGATCTCTCCAATATCAGAAAGGTTCGTCAGGACAGCGCCAGGAATTTCGCCGTACAATGCCTGAGCAATAGAACTGCGGGCGCACAATCAGCGCTTGTACAAGCATACCACCGTAGTTACCCACGGAGAAACCTGAGGGAGTGTAAACCCCGTGTCAAAAACGACTGTTGCATTCGGGGTCTGTGCGCCTGTCACTTGAGTCTTGATCTCGATTACCTTGCCATTCGGCCCAATGAGGCCGTTAACATCAAGTAGAGTCTGCCAGTGCTGGTTACCTTGGAGAGGATCGAGGGTAACAGGGAGCCGCGGTTGATTGAGAATGTCTTGGTAATCCGTCATAACCTCTCCGATAGCGAGATCTCCCGGATAGCGCTCGTCTGGATCATCGGAACGCTGGAGAAGAATCGCAATCATAGGCGGGACTGAATTGCTGGAAGTAAATATCCTGTCTAGAGGTGGGTTTGCTGCAGTCGAGTGCCCCTCTGCTCTGACACTCGATCCTGAACTAGGCCCGAGCCCAATCAAACCACCAGCACCGGTGGCTGCATTCCCATCTGGCGCTTCAACTGCAAGAAGGTGAGCTCACGATTAAAGTGGATATGAATTAGACCCACTAAAGAACTGCGAGTCGATAGTAAATCCAGCAAATTCAAAGGTGGCGGACATGACACTGCCTGGAATTTGTTGGATGCCCTCAATAAAACGCTGCTGGACCATACATCAAGCACTACAGTCACCTTGAGCTGAGCCAGATGCATAAGATACACCCGCTTGAAAATTCTGGGGGACAGCGTTGGGGACAGGAGAGGACACCCAAAGATCGGAACTGATGGATTAGGTGAATAGTTGGAATTGCTCGTGATGGAGCGGTGCGTACCTCCCAGTGTCGATCATGATGGAGAACGGTTTCCCATTGAAAGTGACATTCGTCAAGTAGACCATATCCTGAGTGTCACCCAATTGTGACACAGATCCTGACATAGAAGACCTCCGCCGTAGATTCGGTGAGGTGGACCCGCGTCGACCTGAGAGCTGAAGATGGGCTGCATCGGCGCAAGTGGCCAAGGCAAGAAGGGAAAAGGTAAGTAACGAGGGGAGCCTCATGAACAATACGGGGGGAATGAAATGGAAGAAAAAAGAAGGGATAGACGCCAATACCTGAGGCTGCAACGCGTCTGACACGCATTACATGGTGCAGGGTCCATCAGCGTGATCCGATTGTCTTGGCGTGACCAGTGCAACTTGAACATTACAACATGAGTGATGTGGTTAGCCCCTTTTGGTACTCCAAGTCTGTAGCCAAGCAAATTGGTCGGCTTACACTCTTTCTACGAGATGCGTTCTTTACCACTCGTCCATTCTTTTCTTCTTACATTCTCTCCCCTTTCTGCTCTCGCTGTTTCTATACCTTTCTCCCTGCGCAATCTCCCCCGGCAGTCTTCCTCCAGCAGCGTAATTCCCGTCGGGAACACGCAAAATGCTTTTTACTATTCCAACATCACCCTCGGTGGGCGACAGGTATCTGTCATGTTGGATACCGGAAGGTATTATCTTTGTTCTCCATCGTCTCGGTCAACCTTGACCTGTCAACAGCTCGGATTTATGGGTGACCGGCTCTGTACCCGGTGCTCAGAATACCGGCAACTCTCTAACACTATCCTACGCTGTGGGCAATGCCGCTGGTATGTCTTCTTCCACCTCTCACAACTGTTCTTTCATCTTTTCAAAAGGTGACATCTATACTGCTCCATTTCAACTGGACGGTGTAACCGTCCAGGACCAGGCATTCCGTCAGTCCACACTCCTTCCATCCCTCTATGCGAGCTTATTCTGCCAATACAGTCCTCGTTTCCAACACGTCGACTTTCTCTAATATCCATTCCGAAGGGTATGATGGTCTTATTGGCCTCGGTCCAAACTCTGGCTCTTCAATATACAAGAAACTCAGCGGAGACTCGGGAAACTGCGCCATCAACCGAATATTTCAGCAGAATGCTTCATCAAATAACTACATCACCTTGATGCTCAGTCGTAGTGGAGACCCAGGCAGCCAGATAGCTAGCCAATTCACGATGTCATCCATTGTCCCAGGATTCGAAAACATAGCGAGCCAACCCCAGATTCCTGTAGAGAAAGTGTACAAGCTTACAGACAAGGACCAGCACTGGCAGATACTGACAGACAAGGATGTTGGCATCATCGGCCCCGACGGACAGCCAATTCAATACGATTCGATCGTGCCCAAAGCACCGAGCGGTCAATTGGTCGCTGTTTTGGATTCCGGATTCACACTACCACAGGTTCCTCGCTCGGTGTCTGACGCCATTTATGGACGTGTGCAGGGTGCAGAATGGTCGCCATCAAGTCAGGCATGGCTTGTGCCCTGTGGACAGCTGATCAATGTCACGTTCAACTTTGGTGGCATATCGTATCCGGTGCATCCACTGGACGTATCTTCCAGTGATTTTAGTGTGTCGTTTTCGAATGGAAATCCTGCCTGTCTTGGTACTGTGAGTCATTTCAGAGGGTTCTTGTTCACATCTAACTCGTCCTTAGTTCCAACCTATCAGCTCGGCCTTTAGTTTGCTTGGAGAATACGACATGATTCTCGGCATGGCCTTTCGTATGATGATGTCGTTGGTCTCATGTTGTATTTTCTGCTGACTGTCGTTTTGCAGTGCGGAACACCTACACGCTGCTCAACTTTGGTAATCTAGTTCAGGGCGGCTTGAGCTCGAGCAACCCTTACGTCCAACTCCTTTCCCTCACCGACGAGACTGCTGCGGTCAATGACTTTATTCAAGTCCGCTTGAATGGCCAGAATCTTATAAATTCTTCTCAGTACGCCCTTCTACCCGCGTCTCAGGAACAGCACTCGCCCGAGACCGAAGCACAGAAGAAGGCGCAATACGAGGAAGAAGTGCTCAGTCACTGGCCCTACATTCTTGCCGGATGTCTTGTCGTGGTTCTCCTCCTTGTTGGTTACTGCATATGGCGCTGTTGCTGCAGACGCAAACGTCTGGCAAAGAAAAAGGCAGATCTTGCGCCGGGTGGATCGGCCACCGGTCCGTATGCCCAGTTGCAGGACTCGGGGAGTGCTGCGACTCTGGTGATGAAGCCCATGGGTGGGTCCAAGGCTGATTTCAAGGAGTATGACGGAGACGCGTTCGCGCGGCGCTAGTCCCCCTGCCGGGAAGGGTCCACATATGCATGGAGAAGCACTAGCGGGTTTGTTAGATACCACGAGCAAGCTTGAGTAGCTGGCTACATGGACTTGCTGCAGATGCACGTGGCTGCATGTTGCAAAATATACCTTGATTACAGTAGAGACATCGGATTTGTACTGTCTCACTCGTTCTGGAGGCGTAGTAATACATGCGAGGCCTTGGATTCAGGAGAGTCTCAACTAAATAACATTAAAGCCTTCTCTCGCCAAGTACTACGTGGACCGAATGTACACAGCACAAGAGCGCCGCCGCGCACACGACGATCGTCCTCAGAAACAGCGACGCGCCCGCGTTTTGCTGTACCAGCGCTTTAACGATCACTCCGACGCCGCGGGCCTCGTGTGGGTCTTGCAACTCCGTCGTAGTCTGCTTCCAAGAGCCCAGACGGTTCGCAGCCTGAGGGGCCCAGCGCCGAGGTCCTTGCCACTGGCACGTATCGTCCAGACCATGCAATGTCACGCCGATCGCCAGACCCTCAGGCTGTCCGTACACGGATCCCTCGAGATACGCCGCATCCTGGACCCGGGCCGTTCGCATCCGACTCGGAGTCGCGCCGTCCGACATTTTCGACCACGATTCGTCGTTGCCAGTAGTCCAGCTCAAGGGATTCCACGAGACGCCGACGTCATCGATGACGTCCGGGCCGAAACCCCACGCGCCCGTGCTCTCTCTCCCACCACCTCCCGTATCCTGCACGTCAACCGCGCGTGTCCGCCCCCGTGCCTGTGCCTCTGAATCTGAATCAGAATCGACCGTGTCGTCGCATAGCCATAGCCGGACCCGCAGTGGGTCACCCGGTGACGTCAACACAGCAACGTGCAGCGGGTGCGCTGGCCATGCGCCCACCAAGCCTTTGACGACATCGGAACCCGAGTCTAGTAATGAGCCCGAGGGTGGCTTGAATCTGCCGTCTACGGGCAACGTGTGCCGGGCCAGGGACGCGTGACGCGTGGCGTTGACATCTTCAATGACACTGGCACTGGCATGCTGGAACAATAGGTCGACGTCGGGCTGCAAGAGGCTGCGCGACGTGATGAGCGGTGCGCGTCCGAGGTATGGGGTGCGTACCTGCAGACATGCCACAGCGTGACGAGGAACAAGAGGTGTTCCGAACCGTCGGGCAGGCCGTCGTGTAGCCAGACCAGTGGCTCCGAACAGGCGAGGCGCAACGCCGTCATGATGGGATGCGACGCGTCGATGAAAAGGCCTTGCATTCCGAGAGACGAGGGGAGTCGTATGAGATGGGACGGTGAGCGGGCATGCTTTTGTACGCGGGATGCAGACAAAGCGTGGGCCGTGCGTTGGGTGTACAATGGAAAGCGTGCAGCGGCCCTGGTGGCTATAACAGCGATCGAATGCGATCGAATGATCTTGCGTGGAATCCCAAGTTCTTCGACCACACTGTGGAGGACAATAAAAACAATTTGAATAGCATAAAAGAAGGTCGAAGTGCTACATGCGATTCTCGTCATCTAGTGTAACCCTACAAAAGTCGTAAAAAAATACCAAAGCTCCGTAGCGGTACGAATGGTACACGAATGATCCCTAAAGCTCTGCTGCATACTGCGGCCTGGTCAGCGTCACGTCCGAAGCAATGGGATGCAGGAGCGACGTACATGTGTGGTATCCAGGGGTGACGGTGACATGACGACCTTGGACATTGATTGCGTTCGTCTGTGCACTGGTGATGGTGGCGCAGATATCGATACCGCTACTTCACTCTGCTTTCTCGCCGCTTCTATACCCTCGAGAGCAAGCACGTTGGGTCTCTGTGGACGCGGCGTCGTCGAGGGGAAAATTTCCGGTCGTGGTGTCTCTGGGTGTGGCACCCTGGTAGCCTTGCGTTGCGAGCCCGGACGAACACGTTTCGGAGTCGTGCCCCTCGTAGACTGCGGTGGCGATGCGTCGCCCTTTCGAACACCCTCGCTAGGCTTTGGCTCGATGAAACCGACTTCTGGACGGCGCGTCTCGTCAGGTCGCATCCACCCACGACGCCACAGCACTCACCGTCCGTTTCGAGTTCCGTCTCGTGTGCAAACTTGCAGTCGTTGCCATATTTGCACTGACCGGCAGCAAACGCGGGGCATACTTGTCCTGGGCGCCACTCAGAATGAGTTTTGCGGGTCCGGTGCGCATGCAACTCACTCTGCCCTCCCATCATCACGCCACCCCCAACCACACGCCACGTTATTGGATAAAATTCTCTCGCTCGAGAGTCGTCGTACTTGTCGCGTGGCTTTGGAGGTAGTTTTGCGTCGGTTGGAAGAGTCAGCTTTGGCGGTGGGGTTTTTGCATTTCCTTTGGACTCTGGGTCATGGATGCTAATGTGCGGGCGCATTGATCGAGGGTCATGGGTCAAGGAGAGAAACAATCGGTCCTTACAACGTGCACTTTTCCCCGCTTGTACATTTACCGCTGGTCGTGTAGAATTTGCACGGTTTCGCTACGACATGCGATAATGGCGTCAAAAAAATAACATTTTCGGTCCAAGAAAGGAAAGACATACTCTTGTACGCGAGCGGTTTCTTCCTCAGATCATCTTGCCATGACAATAGGAATGGAGATGGGAGCGCAACCATCGAGACCTGATCAAGATTTTGGCCCGACGTCGCACGGTCCCCTCCTACCGCACACTCGGCCGCGACGCCGGAAAGAACCGGATAACTATAGCCTACATATCTCGGTGACAGATTGGCCCCGAGATCGGCAGGTGGACTTGCGACGTCTCGGGTGGTGCCCAATTCTATCCCTTCCAACCATGCAGTATCGAGGGCCATGCGGAGGCGATAGTCCATGCTCGCAGCCGTAGACGACGATTCAGCAGAGGACGGGTCACTTTTGTCATCGGGAAAATCGGGGAAGTTCTCTGTTTTACATGCAAGTCCGTACCGCGGATCAAAGGAAGGCGACAGTGAAGCATGGGGTTGCCATACGAAAAGAGGTTGCGCTTGGCAGCCCAAAGGGCGATAGACAGGGGTTTGCCCAAGAGGATAGTAAGCTATCGGTCCAGGTGATCAGAGTGCTGCGTTTCGCGCACGGCATGCGGCATGACTCACTATACATGTGCTCGCTTGGGTACGCTGGATGAGATGTCGTAGGGGCTAACCTTGGATTAGCTCCCACTCAACAGACCAAGGTGTAAAATGGGATACTGACATTCTGGTTGAGCTGCGATGGAGATGTGTGGAAAAGGACAGCCAGAGCCGCGCCTACAATTGCCTGACTGGTAATATCGGCAAGCAGCTCGTTCCTTGTGGGGGCCTATCAAAGACAGGTCCTGACTGCCTGCGCCACACGATAAGCCGCATGAGAGCGCGCTCGCGACGACACGCAGAGCAAGCTCACCGTTACACGCAGCGCAGCATTGGTCTTCGTGAACATAACTCACAGGCGTCATGATGGTATCTGTGGATGGGACAAGAGGTGACAGACGCCAATGGTTAAAACACCTCCCGCTCCTTGTTGGGAGGCAAGACAAGGTAGCAAGCACGAGTGAGACAAAGAGGAATCAAAGTAGAGATATGTCAAGAGGCAAGTCTCCTCGGTCTGGGTTGGTCAGCTCATATCAGCACATCGCGATGCACACGCCCGGAAGCTCAAGAATAGGACAATGGCTATATCCGAAACCGGTCTAGTTCCGAAAGATGGTCTGGGTGAAATAGATGTACCGCATTTCGCTCACGAGGGAAGCTGGAAGCCGAGCTGGTTTACAGGTAAAGTTCAAGCGAGGGAGCGACCCTTGAACCTGGCGGAAGTGGAGAGTTTAAGCTTTACATGCTTGCAGGCACCTATGAGTCGATTCTGTGAATTGACCATGCACTCACAATGAGAACAAAGATGTCGTGTGGTCAGATATATTGCACGAACAATAGGAATGGACAAGTTGGGATGGGCGAGCCGGTTGCCGCATCGACCGGCGATGCCACGTTCCGAATAGCAGTGGTGACTCGACAACAATAATACATGGCTCAGTTGTCAAATTTGCATGCGTACCTTGGAGATGGTGGCGACTTATTGTTCGTCGCGAACCACGAACCAGTTTTGGCATGCACGTCGCTGTCATAATCACACGGGCATGAAACCTAATCATTCGCAAACTGATAAAAGGCCACGAGGACAGACAACAATATGTAGCACATGTCCCAAAGACAAAACATTCCTCTTTTCCTCGGGCGAGACGGCTATCGTACAATAATACAAGCAGAGTCAAGCATTCGGCAAAGATCCGTCCACGTGTCGGTCATGAAGCAGTGGGGTACGTTCCGTGGGTGGCGAAGGCGTGATGGGAGTCGGTGGCCGGTTTTCATCGGCACTCGAGGCAGTATTGGAGGGCTCTTGGAGGGAGAGGTGCCAAGGTTGAGTGACGTCTGCTTTGCAAACCGGGCACTGGATTGGAGAAGATGATGACAAGGAAATATTGCGAGTAAGAGGAAACGCACGAGTTTCTTGCGATTGATCAGCCAGGCGTCGACCTCGTCGAGATGAAAGATGTGATGGCAGGGCAACTCGCGAACGCGATCACCCTTTGCAAACTCGGAGAGGCAGATTGCGCATTCGCCTTGAGTCTCGCACCACGGTATTGGATCATGAGAACCGGAAGGTCTTGAAGCGCTGTGCTCTGCTGCCTCGATGTCGATGGTGCTGGGAGAAGGTTCTGTGTGGGGGACAGAGCCACTGTGCTTTTCCCAAGCGGAGCCATTCCAAACTCTCCAGGGGAGACTTTTGACGAGATGCTCCGGAGCGCGATCGCGTTGGGCAGCACGTGCCATGCGGACACGATGGATGAGAAGGGTAACGAAAGTGAGACAAGAGGGAAGGATTAGAATGACGATGAAAGTCAATATAGGGCTGTGAGGGATTAGAAACGGTGACACGGGTAAAGAGGAAAAGGGCTTACGAATACCATTCCCAAGCAGAGTACTGGGTTGTGATGAGAAGGGAGAGGGTTTTCAATCCAGCATGACGGGTGGTGGAAGAGTCGATTAAAAGGATGAGATCGTTGTAGTCAGCATAAGTGATGTAGGTAGATGGGGTGACGATATCGGAAGCATCGGCTGAATGGAGAGGGTCAAGGAGAGAACTAGGGAGGATAAACGGGGGTAGAGGACCTTTACTGTACATGTTGACGAGGGTATCGGGTAGACCGGTGAGCTCGGGATCTTCACCACCTACGACGACGGCTCTTGCGCCGAGACGTTGAGCTTCTCTGACCTGATCGGAGGTTCAAGGGGAGAAAAAGGGAGAGGGAAAGAGACCTTCCTTTTGGACAAAGGGACAGTGACCGCGCTGGACGAGGGCGATCCAGGGCTCCTTTGGGTCCGGGCGATGAGGGCCGATTTGGCAGATGGGGGGACAAGCCGAGTTTGAGGTATTTGGGAGGGGAGAAGAGGGACAGGGAGCGGTGAAGGAAGAGAGAGGAAGTACGTAACCGAGGAGGGGGTCATCGAGCTCTGGACCGAACGCGGCTGGACGAGAGCGAAAGGTGAGCGGTGGTGAGCGATCGACGACTGAGACCGAGCACTCTGAGCCCCAAACCCAGCCCCAGAGCCAGGATCCCTCTGGGGATGTCGGTGAGAACTTGTAAAAAGAGGCCGAGTACGCTGAACAGGAGTGTGTGAGAAGGAGAACGAGCGCGATGAGGGGGCGGGTCATGGTCCACATTGTGCAGCATGCAGACGAGTCGAGCACATGTAGCCTCGGAGTTTGCCGATCTTACCCCGCACAAAACTGGCTTCTTTTTCTTCTCTCTCTCGTATGCGTCGCTTCCTGCTCGCTGTGTTCGGTCTCTGCACCGCTGCGGTGTCTTCCACCGTCGACGACTATGTCTCCACCGAGTCACCCATCGCAAACGCCGGCCTCCTCGCCAACATCGGACCGTCCGGGGCCATGGCCTCCGGTGCATACGTAAGCGTCACTTTCCAGTCACAGACATGGCGTGACCCCGCACCAGCCAGGCGTCGTCATAGCCAGTCCGAGCACCGAAAACCCAAACTATCTCTACTCATGGGTCCGCGACGCATCCCTCGTGTTCAAGACCCTCATCGACCAGTATACCCTCGGTCAAGACACCTCCCTCCACACCCTCATTGACTCGTTCGTCCACGCAGAGGCAAGCATCCAGCAGGTCACCAACCCGAGCGGCACCGTCTCCACTGGCGGTCTCGGCGAGCCAAAGTTTTACATCAACGAAACAGCTTTTGAAGGCCCCTGGGGTCGTCCTCAACGCGACAGACCGGCGCTCCGATCTACCGCCATCATCACTTATGCCAACTGGCTCATCGCAAATGGCAACGGGTCCTACGTCACAGACACCCTCTGGCCCGTCATTCAGCTCGACCTCGACTATGTCGCAAACAACTGGAA
>MU130786.1:0-10384 GCA_015039435.1 Imleria badia
TTAGTCGGGTCGCAGGGTCTCCGGTCAGGCCACTCACTGATATTTAACCTTGGACTGAATAAGATGGCCCCGAGAAGAAGGCAATGTTATCGAAGAGTAGCGAGCTGCGCGAGGACTTCAAATTACCTTCTCTTGTGATACGTACACAGACATAATATCGGCCCGGCGTCATTCATTTTGGACACCAACTTCCTTTAGTTCCTGGCGAGCCGCATGTCATCTTCAACTCGACCTACCACGAAAACGAAGCAGGCCCTACAAGGAATCATCGCTGGGGTACAGCTTACCCCAGCGACTGTCTCCTCTATTTTCCTTGTGAATAAATTCAAAAGGTTGGGCATGCCCTCTGAGATCCTCGGGGGCGCAATCTCGACGATTTCGCACTCTGACAGTCTGCACCGCGCTCTCTACAGACTGCAAAGGCCCTCGTGATTTCTCTGTACTGCCCGGCATCAAATCACTATACCACCACTAATGCGATCTAGAGGACAAATATCGGTATTTGGTAACGCTGTTCCTCGGATCCGTGCAGCGATAATGGAACGCACCTTGAAAACAACTGTCGGCTTCCCGACAGTAAATATACTAGGACTGGTTTAGGAAGATGATACATCCCATTATTGTCTGGATGCAAGCGGTTCGGAACCAAAGTTGTACTACCTTTGTGCTACGGCGATCCCAGGCTGCCGTACAAATGTGACTTACATTATCATGAGGCAGGGGCGTCCAAGGTAGATAAGCTGCACAGTATGTAGTCGAAATTCAGATCTGGTTAATAAGTAAACGCAAAGATGCACGGTACAGGCTGAGGGACAACACCAATTCTAATGAAAGTACCCCCTTGCAATGATTTTCTAGTAGTAGCGATTCCTGTTCATTCCATTAAAAGTCTAACTTGAGCTCGATCTATCAAGACAACCATCAGGATCTATGGTGGATTTCAATAAGGGGTACGGCTTACCTGAGAAACTGTCTCCTCTATTTTCCTCGTAAATAAGTCCAAAAAGTCGTGCATTCCTTGAGCGATCTTCGAGGAGCAAACAGTACAATTGCCCGTTTTGACGGTCTGCATTGTTTTCTCTGCAGAAACCTTCACAGTCTCTTTGCACGGCTTGTCTCGCAGTGCTGTGAAGGTTTCCTCCATAAAGTCATCCCACCATTGTAGGGGTTCCGGCCCATGCCTGTGAATCGAGTGTGGTCAGGGGACAATCGGCTAGCGCATAACAGTAGCTTACCCCAAAATGGGTCTTTGAATTTTAGCTTGTACCTCGACGTATTTGCTTTCGAACACCTACAATTATTTGTGTCAGACAACCAGGGACAGGCCTGCGAACTCCCGTAATGAGATGTGATCCACGAAAGATTGAGCTTCAGCGCATATACGGCTTCCCCGCACTTTTTGTGGTAGGTGAGCAGGGAGAGCGGATCGGTTGCAGTGAGTAATTCAATCTCTTGGAACCATGATGGGATGAGTGGCTGTGTCAACGTATATCTCGCAGCGAGCTGCGTCTCCTCCCGCAAGCGACCTCGATGCGCGATCACAAAGCATTGCAGAGGCTCCACCTCCAGGATTTTCGGGTTGACGATCGCCTTGCGAGTTTTTTTCTCGATGACATCGAGGGAATACTTCCTAGCCGCCTCCAGAACATCCTTGGCGTCATTCAACACCTCTAAGTTGGGATCGTCCGCCAACGTGCACGGGTAACAGAAGCGGAGGAGTGCATCGAGGGTCTTGCTGTCCTCTGTTACTGGAATGACAGCGAGACCATACTTGACCTCCTGGTCCACGGTTTCATCGGCGGGTTGGGGGATATTGAAGAGGGTTTCGAAGAATGGGGATGCGAGGGAAAGGAAGAGTTTGAAGACACGGAAATCGATATTGTCTGAAGAACGCAAGATGACATCCGCCTGTGCGTGATCGAAAGGTGCAGCAGCATGGGCAGGGTCTTCGAGCATTGTTGCAGATATCTGGACGGTTATGTTATTGATTGAAATGTCACTGCGACGAAAAAAAGCTCGCTAGAATGATGTGTAGAGAGCCAGGCTGAGGGAGAAAGCTCCCTGAATTCAACCATAATTTATACCACACGGACAAGTCTCTACCGGTCTGGGCGAGCTTCGTTTTCTTTCAGAAGCGACCCCAACGGCCCTCCGTGACTCTTCTATCGGAATGCCGACTGCCTGAGACGTACAGGAGCGTTGAGCCGTCTGGATGACCGCTCGATTCTCCTGACCCGGGATGCCAGAAATATGTGCAACGGCAGATCCTAGAAGGGGAAGAGATGTTTGACCAATCCTCGTGCAGTGCCATCTTGGAGGCTCGAGCTTACATGAAAAATACAATTCCGAGGGGTTTACATTCTTGGTCCTGTCGGTACTCAGCAGTCTTAACTAGTCACAGGGTCCTCAGCCAAGGCCACTCGCTGATATTTAACCTTATGATACTGCCCAGAGAAGAAGGTAATGTGATCGAAGGAGGATATCCCCGGACCTAGTATCGCAGATTCAGTGAAATTTTCAGGACAACGGACGCCCATCTCACCAGTCCGTCGGAGAAGTTCGACGTATGTTGGAGCCGCTGCGGGCTTGACCGATCTACACTGACAAAAACGGGGAACGAGTCGCCGGTGGCACGTTCAATCTCAATGCGCAGCGCGCCCGCTGGTAATGACGCACTTTCACCGCTCATTGTACTGTCACGCCGAGGCTGGCCGTCCGTCCCGTTCGCTGGCAGTGAGATCAGTATCAAGCACTCCGTTGGGACTGCGAAACGATCTCGTGGTGTTTCCCAGATTAGTGTGATCCTTGTAGCCATTTGAGATGGAACCATCGTCGGGGCACGGTACAGTACTTGGATGGGTTGCGGACCAGGGCTCTGGGTATTACCCAGACTCGGATCCACCATGACAGGGTTACCTGTGGACCCGAATTAACACTGTTTCTCTGGTCCCGATGTATACTAGTGACATAGGTCTGATTTGGGAAAAACCCAGGGTAGGAAATTGAAGCGAAGAGTTATATTACCTCATTCAATGCTTGCTGGTTCTTCTTGTTGGTCATGCTACGTATTTCCATGATACCAAAACTCAGCGTGCGAGGAGTCCAAAATGGGTTCGTTTGGTCGTATGTTCATCGCGCCAGTACAACTGTACAAGCTGTATATGCAACGTCAGACTCGTAGCTCTGAGTTGCACTTTTACACACCCATAAGGCTGGACACCGACGTAACTAGCATTGGAACCAATCCCAAACCGTACTTACATTTTGTAGGCTGTGACTCTTGCTGTGTCGGTTCCTCCCGTCGAACTTCTAAGTACATAGCCTGGCATGACGCTTCGAGTCGGAACGTGCCTTTCCCGTTACGGTCACGTCCGTGACGTCGGTCAGTGCCATGTAGCACTGCCTTGCCCCGTTGAGCACACCGTTTCAAAGGCTGCTGTGCGTCTTTCTTCCAGAAACTCACTGGTAGCATTGGGGCGTCAATGGGTACGTGCCAGCCAAGGACTGCCGCACAGCGAGGTATAAGACTCGGAGCTGGTATAGTTGATGAGGGCAGTTCTTCATTCGTTTCTTGAAGGTATGTACTCTTCCGAGTCCATCCCAGAGCAACACTCAATTCGCGGGCCTTTCTCTCATCGACCAGACCTTTGATATCTCTACCACACGATATGTTCATCCCTCAGGTTGACGCCCCTACTCTACTCAACAGCCAATCCGTCATCACACCTCCACTCCAACTCGACAAGCCACCCCACTTTTCACTCGATGTGTCAGGTGTAGCAGGTTTGTTGGGTGGAGATGATGCAGTATCCGCAATGGCTGCGGTCCACGTCTACGGGGGCAGGCGTTGGCTGGGTTGGTACAATACCCCAGGGTCCTTCCAGATAGCCAAGCGATTGAGCTCGTTCGCAAAATCCGTGTCCCTCCGTGGCAACATCTCCAAACCGTTCTTCTCCAAGAGCGTCGACACGGACCCCACAGCGTTATTTGGAACGGTCGATTGCAAGGGACCCAAGTTCCGGGCTGCGCACTCGGGCACTGTCATGCAAGAGACGAGCCACGTGGCCACGCTCTTCATGAAAGAATGTGCTGCTTGGGATTCGGAGGGGAATGTGGTTCCGGGGAGGAGGACCCAGCCCGTCGGGATTACTATCGCTGATCTCGGTCAGGCTCCTGCCTCCGAGATGCGCCCCGCACGCAGCAGTGCGTTCACACTCCTCTTCGCCAGCATCCCCATCGCTGTTAGCATCGGTACATGTGCGCTTTGCGCTGTTTGCGGAGACTGGTATGCATCATCATTGATCCTTGTCGGCATCGTTGCAAGCGGTATATCATGTCTCGTTCTCGGCTCGGCGGACTTCGTGTTCACCCATCCCGAGCCTGCCAAAGGATCGCCTGCTGGTGACGGAATCCTTGGCTCAGACAAGGATATCGTCCTGTTGAGAGGAACAGAAGGCGCCGTGAACTCCATCACGCGCGGCAGCTTCTCCCTTCGTTTCTCGAGCGCGGCCCACTACACTCTCATTCGGTGGTGCTCTGTCCTGTTCTTCATCCAATGCATTACCCAGCTCCTCCTCATTCCCCAAGCGTCATTGTTTGGCCAAGTCATGTTCCTCACCTCGCTCGGCGCGTCCGCGCTGTACAACGCTTGGCTTTCCTCGTTGGACAAGGAGAAGATCCATCGGAAACTCGTGTTCGAGAGGGTGCTCGAGAACCCGACGTTGACCAAGTACACGTTGGGCACTCGTACCACCGCCGTGGTGTTCATGCTTCTGGTCTTGCAACCTCAAGACTCGACGAGACTTCTCAATGAACTGCTCCCCAACGATACCAAGGTGTGGAAGCAATGGAAGGCGACGGTTTTGGAGCAGCTGCGTCACCCTAGAGACCAATCCTTCTTATCCGAAAGTAAACTCGGGGATCTGGACAGATTTACGCAACAGCAACGGGATCTGTTGCACCTACTCTTCGAGGACGCGCGGGCAGCATATAATGGCTACAGGGACTATCTCGGGGTCGATTTGCTGTGATTTTTTCGCAGACATCATTCTTGTATCTATATTTTGATTTATTCTCAGCTATACCCGACTAGAGGGACGACGCATATTATACCCAGTAGCATCTTCTTCTTTCATATACCATTTTTACTTGTAGTGTTTTTGTTTTCTTTGAGAACCTGTACGGCGCTGAGGAATCGATGACTCCTGAATTATAGTGCGTAACGGCCATAAGTTCGTTGGGAAGTCATAAAACTGGATCCGATGGAAGTATATATCATGCTCGCCTTTGATGGATACAGGACAAACACGCTCATTCAGCTTCGACAAAGAACGTTTATACCGAACTACGTTGAGCAGAGTAGGTACCTCTAGTTCAATCCTCATCTGATCTGTCCTCCTCTTAGGAATCCGAGGCATGGTAAGCTTGTAACAGAAGAAGAGCGATGAATTCTTCATAGGCGTTACGGGAAAACTTTGAGGGTGCATCGACGTCATTCGTGAGGGATTCGAGCCTCAGAGTCGGCCGAGAGAATTTCTTGAGGCGTTCACAGCCGACAGCGAGACGGAAGGTAACCAATGGCAGTCTATTTGTATTTTGTCTCGAACAGCAAAGTGTTGGAGGGTGTAGTCAGTGTCGGAGTCGGTGAGGAGCTGGCCATTTGAGAACGCTGCAACGCTCAATTTTTGTTGCCCCAGTTGAGAGCAGCGGCGGTCGTTGATGTCACGGAGATCGTTGAGTCAATCGATGGCGACAGCGTTGGGCGGGCAAGGTGAGTCACGGTACCGTGACTGACTCGGACGGACCCCTATCCCTCAAGGCCTCACCACTCGAACTTGGTCACCATGCCGCAAGCAATGCGAACAACCTACCTCACTTCATCTGCTCCAACGTGATAGGATACGGAGACCGACTCGTATCGAGTCCGCACTGACGAGCAGATCGCTCCGCACGAAACTTGAATAAACACCTCACCTCCTATTTGTCGCCTTCCACCCGAACTCCCTTCCACCATATTTATTCGTTGCACTAGCGACTATCATAATGATGATCCCCAACCACCCACTTCGGATGTCCCTGACTGGGTCAACATTCGTATGTTTGTCGTTATTGGCGCGCTGTTGCTCTGGATTGCCGAAGCCTTTGGACCTACCATTTCGTGGTATCGCTACGCTGGACAAAAGAGTTATTGACCAGATCAAAGCCGGTATTTTTGAAGATATCCGGACGCCTAGAAGCCGATTACTGGAGGGTGCTTGCTATGAAGATATTGATGACCCATGTAGAACGTATCCAAGAGCTCCACCTGGATCTTCCGGCGTGTAGCTCCCAACGCATTCTTCCGCTCCTTTCCTCACGCGCTCATTTCCTGCAAAACCGAAAATCCGAGGCTCTCCTTCCGAGTCGTACGACGACTTAGAGCTCTTTCGTGGAGACACTCCAGCCCTCCGTACGCTCGAGCTCTCAAAGTATCAGCAAAACACGGTACAGTTCCTAGCTACTCTGAATTGTATGCAAAGCCTCACCCATCTCTATCTCGATGATTCCCTTGCTAGCGCCGCTGGCTTTCTACACAGCGCGGCGTTCCATACTTTGCGGAAAGTTGATTTTCCCTATCTTTCTCGCCTTTTGATCGTCGCTCCCCTTTCGACGGTGATTGCAGTACTGTCTTTCATAAACATCCCGTTGATGACAGAACCCAGATTGGAATGCCATTCCGAAGCTGAGTACTTCATTGATGATTATGCCCTGCTCTCCTCGCTGCTCGCAGAAAGCTTTAGCATCTCCGAAGATAGGACACTTTCCAGCTCCACCGTTCGTTCGTTTATCATTCACTCTGTTCACGGAGGCGCGACACTCACTCTCAGTACATCCGAACGCAATTGCGATTATTTTGATTCCGCAGTGTCATGCCAGTATTCTCAAGATCAAACTTCATTGGGGCTAATCAAGGTCGAGGAGCGACAATGATCACATCATAAGCAACATTTTATGCTCCATACCATTGACGAACGCTCAGTGTTCACGTCATCGCTCCCCCATTCTCGTCGGTCTTTTGGAGGAAGATGTTGGGACATCTACCAGAGCTACAGTACATTAAACTGAGCACAGGCAACATGCCAGATCTGGCTTCCGCTCACTCTCGGATCTCAACGTTCGCGACGGTGTGGGCAATCAGGGTGGACATGCTTCCGGTGGTAGAGATATGTTCCATGTGCTTCCCTACCCGGAGGTGGGGCTCCATCAGATCACATTTTCGCCAGGAGACGATTTCAATCTGCCAGAGCCTACTATCACTCAACGCCGTCTCTTTGATGTGTTCTCCGCCCGCAATGCATCCCGAGGTCGACTCACCATGACTCAATGTCGGGTAGGTCGATCCAAAATGTCGGACGTAGTCGGTGAGAGTGACTCGGATTCCTAGGATTCCTATGAGGATGATTCTGACGACAATTGGCCTGGTATTCGAGTTTTTGTATTTAATAGGTGCGCCTACATACATACGTAGTTCAACGTGTGTCTCTGTCGAATCTCAATGAGTGCGTTCCTCCTGTGATCGATCTATCGAGACAAGCAACGGTGAGTATTGTATATCCTCTTTTCAGCATGCCAATGAGCTCACGCACAGCCGTTAACACGCGAGCTTATCGACGTGTCACAGTACTGGGTATAATATGCGAGGAAGAATTGTCCATCTAGTCGGGTATACCTAGAAATAAATCAAAACCACTAATAGCCACATGAATGACTACTGGTGTACACGGATGAACGATGCAAAAAAAAACAGCGAATCGTCTCGGAGATAGTCCCTGTAATCATTGTATGCCGCCCGCGCGCCTTCGTAGAGCAGGTGCAAGATCCTGCTCCTGTTCTGAGTTTGCCTTCGGATAAGAAGGAACGACAGCCGGACGCAGCAACTCTAGAAACGTCGCCTTACATTGTCCCACGCCTTGATATTCTTGGGGAGAATTCGCAACAAGTGCATGACACGGCCGTTGGCAAACAACGACGCGCGGGGAGATAGATGATGCACTGAAAGAGGACGAAGTACCCTTGAATGAGATTGTCATGGGCCTCGCTCGAGCAACGAAGGGAGAAAGCTGCCGCGCGCGATGAAGTTCATGGCACCTCTCAGCAGCATGATATCCTTCCCGAGTTATGGATTCCGTTGACGGCTGGCGAGCCTTTCGCAAGCTCAGGATGGGCGAACACCCGTCAATTTTGTAGTTTGTCTTGAACAACCGGCGAGATGTCAGAGGAGGGTGTAGTCGATATCGTAACGCCAGATTTTGCGAGGAGCTGGCCGTTTGAGCAACGAGAACGGAGCGACAACGGCGACGGACAGGCAAGAGTAAACGACATCAACGAAGAGGACCTGTTGTCGTTTTGGGAGACGAGTTTTGTTATGCTCCAGTTGAGACTCGAGAGCTTGATCCGTGGGATCGATGAGGCCAGCGTTGGGTAGCTGAGTGTACCATCGACATCGGAGACAGTGGATTTGGGCTCATGTAGACATGGACAGCATCAAATCGACAAGTGCGGCGACAGCAGTGGGGCACGATACCGGGCCATGCTTCACTAGCTTCACTAGTAGACGTGGAGGTACCTTTACCTTTTACCTTGCTTCCAGGCACAAACGTCAACACGACCAAATAAACACCTACCACCGTGCACTGGTCTCGAGAGCGTGGGGAGCGTCATCCACCCGCCCACCATCGCACCATTGTCTCCCCCACCGCATGCATGGGGCTCCCGAAAGGGTGTTACAACATTGAACTGCCCTCTCATAAATCGTTCCTCCAGTACCAAGAGACCGCATTTTCCGTTTCCAGACCGTCCCCGAAGCTCGATTCGTGAAGCCCAAGGATTCCGTTGTGGTCCGCCGCTATGTGATGTGACTAGCGGTCCAACTCACCGCGAGACACTGGCAGAATCCTTCCTCGCCAACAACGACCAACCACTTTGGTCTCAACACGAAGAACGTCATTAAGCCCCGCCTCGCGTCGCTGTTGCTCCTGATGGAAACAGTGGTCTATGCGGCTGCCCGCACTCCCCCGTCCCCGTCCGGGTCCACCAAGGCACGTATGGTCCTGTCTGGCCTTCTAGTAGTCGATCGCGGCTTGCAGTATGTCCATTCCTACTGCATCGGCAACTCTCGTCAAGGTTGCTGATCCTGTCTTCCATGGCTATTGCATAGCCGCATAGGCCGATTGTACCGCCAAGATGATGTCTTTGCCCGTCGGTGTCGGTCAGTGTCGTTGCTCGCCAGGGAGTAAGCGTCGTAAAATACTCGGAAATCACCAAGGACAGCTGAACCCCGGAATCCGAACTCCTGTTCAACGCTGACAACACTGCCAATACATTTTACAATATTGCTTTCCTTCAGTCTGGCGTCGAGTCTTTCAAGCACAAGCTCGCTTATCGCTATGAATTCGCAACTTGAAAGCGGAGAGATTATGAATACTAGCAAGCCAAATGGCATAACACTCAAACTGTTTTTACTCTGTGTTCCCGTTCACAAATAATTTCGCCATTCTCGAGGTCGCAACGAGGGTGGAGTTCAGTCCCCTGAAGAATGCGCCTGGCACTGGGTCAGATGATCAGAGACCAGTCTAAGTCGGCGTGATCTGTGGGATCAGCGCCAACAATTCTCGGAGTATGCTGGTGCTTATTTAAAGGAGGGTGTGAAGATTGAGGTTTCGCCACTTGTCACCTACGCAGTATGGCGGTCCAAAAGGCCTCACGCTCAGGTATGAACCCGTGCTGGATACGGGAACATTCCTCACAGTTCCCCGTGTATGTAGCAGTAACGGTAGACTCGGATAAGACTAGGTTCCTGCTATCTCTGTTATTTCAATCGGGGCAAGCAAGGTCACGGTTTCTGCCGACAAGTGGATAATGGGAGTGTCGGAACCGAAGTTGTGCGTCCGTGCCAATTCTAAGGTACAAATTTCAATTGCATCATCACAGTGCTGCTGCATTGCGGGGGCGGTCAAGGTAGATAAACTGCACGACTCATACTCTATAGCAAACAGATCTGGTAGACACATGCACGACACAGGGACACCACACATTCTGATGAAAACAAACGTTCTCTTACGATCCTCCTCTAGTAGTAGTCATAGCGATTCCTATTTATTTCACTAGAAGCTCAACTCGAGCTCGATCTATCGAGAAAATCATCAGGATCCATGACGAATTTCAATGAGGGTGCGACGTACCTGAGAAACCGTCTCCTCTATTTTCCTCGTAAACAAATCTACGAAGTCGCGCATGCCTTCGGAGACCTTCGGGGAACAAGCTTGACAATTTCGCGCTTTGACGGCCTGCACTGTCTTCTCTGCGGACGCCTTCACGGTCTCTTGGCACGGCTTGTCTCGCAGTG
>MU130786.1:10689-38867 GCA_015039435.1 Imleria badia
TCCAGGATTTTAGGGCTGACGATTGCCTTGCGAGCTTTCGTCTCGATAACATCGAGGGAGTACTTCCTAGCCGCCTCCAGAACATCCATGGCGTCCTTTAACACCTCAATGTTGGGATCATCCGCCAAGGTGCAAGGGTAGCAGAAGCGGAGGAGGGCATCGAGCGTCTTGCCGTCCTCTGTTACGGGAATGACGACAAGACCATCTTTAATCTCCTGATCCCCGTTCTCTTCGTCAGGTTGGGGGATGTCGAAGAGGGTTTCGAAGAATGGGGATGCGAGAGAGAGGAAGAGTTTGAAGACACGGAAATCGATGTTGTCCGAGGAACGCAAGATGATATCCGCCTTTTCATGATCGAAAGGCGCAGCGGCGTAAGTAGACTCATCAGACATTGTCACAGATATCTGAAGGCCGTCATCAGTGTCTTAAATGGGAGTACGATGTGTGGGCTCACCGTAGTGATGATGGAGAGACAAGCTGAGGGAGAAAGCTGGATGGAAACCCTGATTAAAACCACAAGTCAATGGCGCACGGACCCACAATAATCTACACGTGTCCTTTGGTTCTAGGAGCCGCAGATCAGTCTGGGGCAACTCGTGCAGTGGCCGCGGCTTCTCGAGATCCGAACCCTGCGACCAGAATGCAACGCGGTGAAATTTTCAGAGGCACCAGATAGAAATGGAGTTGTCTGACTGACCAGCCAACTTATTTTCTTCACGAAACCTTGCAATTGCATAATACATCTGTGAAAAGGTGTGCAGACGGTGTGATTGCAATATTCTGGCCGGAAACCAGGGCAAGGGTTGCTTGGTTGACGACAACGATTACAACATATCAAAGATGCGGAAGGTTCCTACATCCAATAAAAAGTCGTGGTAAGAACCACATGTTAGTCACCAAATGGATGGAACGGATCATCAGCGAATGCTAAGTACCTGCAGAGGCAACAGGCGACTGCGAACTCGTAATTCGACGCTCGAGCCCGCACCGACTTGCAAATTTTCAGTACAACGGTCCGATTTGGAATGTTCACTCACCAAGCCTAGTCCAGCGCGTGGCAGGCACAGTGGACGAAGGTTTCTTCGACTCTGTGCGGCGTAGCTTTGAATTTGCTATTTGGGGTTAGCGAATCGGGTTAAGTGTCGGTCAACATACACTCACACGCACGTCTAATTCAAAGATGACCCATCCGAGGAGCATACGTAGATAAGTAGCAAGCCGCGCAATGTCTTCAGATTACCTTCTCGTGTGCTGCGTACACAGAGAGAATGTAGGCCCTGGCGTCATTCATTTTGGTCGCAAACCTCCTGTAGTTCCTACTTCCTAGCGGGCCATGTGATCAAAAACTCAACTTTAACTCGACCTGCCAAAAGAATGAATCAGAATGAACCATCGTTAGGGTACGACTTACCGGAGCGATTGTCCCCTCTGTCTTCCTCGTAGATAACCTAAAAGGGCGCGCTTGCCTTTGGAGATCTTCGGGGCACGATTTCGCGCTTTGACGGTCTGCATTGCCCTCTCAACCGAAGCCTTCGTGTTTTCTCTGCACAGCCCGTCTCGCAGTGGACCACGGCATCGAATCACAATACCACCACCAATGCGATCTAGAAAGAGAAATAGGTATTCGACAAAGGTGTTCCTCGGATCCATGCAACGGTAACAAAACGTACCTTGGAACGTTGTCGTCCCGACGGTGAATGCAGTGCTAGATCCGGTTCGTGAAGATTATCTCACTATCGCGGATGCGAGTGGTTCAGAACCAAAGTTGTAATACCTTTGTACCACGGCGATGCCAGGCCAACGTATAACTTTCAATTGCATCACGACGATGCAGCTGCACAACTTGAAGTTCAAATACGGATCTGGTTGATATGTAAAAGCAAACATGCACGGTACAACCTGAGAGACACCACCCATTCTGATCAGAACACCCTCTTGCGACGATCCTCTAGTAAGTAGTAGCGATTCCAGTTCATTTCACTAAAAGTTCAACTCGAGCTCGATCTATCATGAAAACCGTCAGATTTATGATCAATTTCAACGGCGATACAGCTTACCTGGGAAACTGTCTCCTCTATCTTTCCCGTAAAAAAATCCAAAAAGTCTCGCATGCCTTCGGCAATCCTGGGGGAGCAAGCTTGACAGTTTCGCGCTCTGACAGTCTGCACTGTCTTCTCCACAGAAGCCTGCACGGTCTCTTTGCACGGCTTGTCTTGTAGTCCTAAAAAGGTTTCCTCCATAAACTCCTCCCACCATTCAACGTGAGTGTTAAATAGCGTATATCTCTGGCCGGTCTTTCCGGTTCTCGGACACCCACAACCGTAAGAATATACGCCAGTCAAAAAGGGGCAGCCCTGGACGCTCCCATAATGAGATGTGATCCACGAAAGATCGAGCCTCAGCGCATATACAGCATCCCCACACTTCTTGTGGTACGTGAGTAGGGAGAGGAAATCGGTTGCAGTGAGAAATTCAATCTCTTGGAACCATGATGGGATGAGAGGGTGCGTCAACGTGGATTTCGCCGCGAGGAGCGCCTCCTCCCGCAAGCGTCCTCGATGGGCGATCACAAAGCATCGAAGAGGCTCCACCTGCAGGATTTTGGGGTTGACGATTGCCTTGCGAGCTTTCGTCTCAATAGCATCGAGGGAATACTTCCTAGCTGCCTCCATAACATCCATGGCGTCCTTCAATACCTCTATGTTGGGGTCGTCTGCCAGTGTACACGGGTAGCAGAAACGGAGGAGAGCATCGAGAGTCCTGCTGTCCTCTGTTACGGGAATGACAGCGAGACCATCCTTGACCTCTTGTTCCACGGTTTCATCGTCAGGCTGGGGGATCTCGAAGAGGGTCTCGAAAAATGGGGATGCAAGAGAGAGGAAGAGTTTGAAGACTCGGAAATCGATGTTGTCCGAGGAACGCAAGATGATATCCGCCTTTACATGATCGAAAGGCGCAGCAGCGTAAGTAGAGTCGTCAGACATTGTCACAGATATCTGGAGGCTGTCATCATCATCTGAAGGAGGGATGTGACGTGAGGACTCACCGTAGTGAAGAGGGAGAGGAGCTGAGGGAGAAGACTGGACGGAAACCCTGATTATAACCACAAATCTATGGCGCACGGACCTGAAATAAGCTACACGTGTCTTTTGGTTCTAGGAGCCGCAGATCTGTCTGGGGCAGCTCATGCAATAACCGCGGCTTCCCCAGATTCCGAACCCTTCGACCAGAATGCAAGGCGGTGAAAATTTCAGACGCACAAGATAGAAATGGAACTTTCCGACTGACCAATCAACCTGTTTTCTTGACGAAAACTTGTAGTTGCATAATACAAATGTGGTAGACAGTGTAATTGCAACATTCTGGCCAGGGCGAGGGTTAGCTGGTTAATGACGGCGGGTACAGCATATGAAAGATAAGGACGGAGCTTACCTCCAATGAAAGGTCGTGGAACGAACCACATGTCACCAAATAGATGGGGCAGGATGATTAGAGAACGATAAGTTCCTGCAGGCGACTGCGGATTCGTAATGTGCCCCTCGAATGTCCATTGACTCGCAAATTTTCAGTACAACGGTCCGATATGGAATGTTGACTCACCAAGCCTAGTCCTGTGCGTGGCAGGCATAGCGGAAGAAGTAACGGCCATCGTTCTGAGGTATAGCTTTTAATTTGCAATGAGGTTAGCGAACCAGGTTAAGTATTGGTCAACATACTTACTAGTACACTCGCACGCATGTCTAATTCAAAAATGACATAGATGAGAAGCCTGCGTAGATAAATAGTAAGCTGCGCAAAGTCTTCAAATCTTCTCGTGTGATACGTACACAGAGAGAATATAGGGGCGTCATTCATTTTGGTCGTAAACCTCCTCTAGTTCCCAGCGGGCCCCGGCCATGTCATCAAAAACTCAACTTCAACTCGACCTGCCAAAAAATGAACCAGGCCCCACAACTTGAAGGAATGATTGTTGGGGTACAGCTTACCGGAGCGATCGTCTCTTCTATTTTCCTCGTAAATAAACCAAAAGATCACGCATAACCTTGGGGATCTTCGGGGCACAAGCATTGGCAAATTTGTGCTTTGTCGGTCTGCACCGTCTTCTCCACAGAAGCCTTCACGGTTTTGCTGCACGGCTTGTCTCGCAGTGGACCACCGGATCGAATCACAATATCACCACTAATGTAATCTAGAGGAGAAATATCGGTATTCGGCAAAGGTGTTCCTCAGATCCATGCAACGGTAACAGAACGTACCTTGGAAACAACCGTTGTTGACCGGACGATGAATGTACAGTGCTAGATTTTGGTTTGGGAAGATTATGCATCCCACTGTCGCGTAGATGCGAGTGGTTCGGAACCGAAGTTGGAATACCTTCGTACTCCAGGCCAACGTACATCTTTCAATTGCATCATGATGATCCAGGAGCGTCCAAGGTAAACAAGCTGCACAACGTATAATTCAAACTCAGAACTGGTTGATTTGTAAACGCAAACATGCACGGTAAAGCCTGAGAGACACCACCCATTCTAATCAGAACACCTTCTTGCGACGATCCTCTAGTAGTAGCGATTCCAGTTCATTTCACTAAAAGTTCAACTCAAGCTCGATCTATCATGAAAGCCGTCAGGTTTATGATCAATTTCCATGGCGACACCGCTTACCTGAGAAACTGTCTCCTCTATTTTTCCCGCAAAAAATTCCAAAAAGTCGCGCATGCCTTCAGCGATCCTCGGGGAGCAAGCTTGACAGTTTCGCGGTCTGACGGTCTGCACTGTCTTCTCTACAGAACCCTTCACGGTCTCCTTGCATGGCCTGTCTTTCAGTGCTGTAAAAGTCTCCTCCATAAACTCCTCCCACCATTGGACTTGACGGCCAAATAGCACATATCTCTGGCTGGGCGTTGCAGTTCTCGGACACCCACAACCGTACGACTGTAAGCCAGACATAAAGGGGCAGCCCTGTAAGCTCCCATAATGAGACGTGATCCACGAAAGATTGAGCCTCAGCGCATATACAGCATCCCCACACTTCTTGTGGTACGTGAGCAGGGAGAGCAGATCGGTTGCACTGATCAGTTCCACCTCTTGGAACCATGATGGGATAAGCGGCTGCGTCAACGTGGATTTTGCAGCGAGGAGTGTCTCCTCCCGCAAGCGACCTCGATGCGCGATCGCAAAGCATCGCAGAGGCTCCACCTCGAGGAATTTGGGATTGACGATTGCTCTCCGAGCCTTCGTCTCGATGACATCAAGAGAGTACTTCCTGGCTGCCTCCAGAACATCCACGGCGTCCTTCAATACCTCTAAGCTGGGGTCGTCCGCCAATGTGCAAGGGTAGCAGAAACGGAGGAGGGCATCGAGCGTCTTGCTGTCCTCTGTTACGGGAATGACAACAAGACCATCTTTGATCTCCTGATCCCCGTTCTCTTCGTCAGGTTGGGGGATATCGAAGAGGGTCTCGAAGAAGGGAGATGCGAGAGAGAGGAAGAGTTTGAAAACTCGGAAATCGATGTTGTCCGAGGAGCGCAAGATGATATCCGCCTTTTCATGATCGAAAGGCGCAGCAGCGTAAGTAGAGTCGTCAGACATTGTCACAGATATCTGGAGGCTGACATCATCATCTGAAGAAGGAACGCGACGTGAGGGCTCACCGTAGTGATGATGGGACGAGCTGAGGGAGAAGGCTGGATCTGTTCCCCGCTAAAAACCACAAATTTATGGCGCACGGACCATAATAATCTACACGTGTCTTTTGCTTCTAACAGCCGCAGATCAATCTAGGGCAGCTCGTGCAGCAACCGCGGCTTCTCCAGATCCACACCCTGTGACCAGAACGCAAGGCTGTGAAAATTTTAGAGGCTCGAAGTAGAAATGGAGTTGCCCGACTGACCAATCAACCTATTTTCTTGACGAAAAATGGTAGCTGCATAATACAAACGTGGTAGACAGTGTGATTGCAACATTCCGACTAGTTCTGGCCAGGGCAAGGGTTGGTTGGTTGACGACAGTGGATACAACATATCAAAGATGAGGAAGGAGCTTACGTCCAATAAAAGGTCGCGGAAAGAACCACATGTCGCCAGATGGATGGAGCGGGATGATCAGAGAACGATAAGTTCCTGCAGGCGACTACGAATTCGTAATTCGACACTCGAACGTCCATTGACTTGCAATTTTTCAGTACAACGGTCCGATATGGAATGTTGACTCACAAAGCCTAGTCCAGCGCGTGGCTGGCAAAGCGGAGGAAGTAACGACTATCGTTCTTCGCCTTTGTGCGGCGGTGATAGCTTTGAATTTGCTATGAGGTAGGCGAACCAGATTAAACATACTTACACTCGCACGCATGTCTAATTCAAAAATGACATATATGCGAAGCATGCTTAGATAAGTAGCAAAAAGCGGAAAGCCTTCAAATTACCTTCTCATGTGATACGTACAGACAGAATGTGGGGGCGCCATTCATTTTAGTCACAATCGTCTGGCACCTAGCTGGCCGCGTGTCATCAAAAACTCAACTTCAATTCCACCTGCCAATAAAATGAATCAGATCCTGCAAGGAATTATCGTTGGGACAACTTACCTGGGTGACTGTCTCATCTGTTTTCCTGGCAATTAAATCCACAAGGTCACGCATGCCCCCGGTGATCTTCAGGTTGCAAGCTTGACAATTTCGTGCTTTGACCCGCTGTACTGCCATCTCTGCAGAAGCCTGTACAGTTTCCTTGCACGGCTTGTCTCGCAGTGCTGTAAAGGTTTCCTCCATAAAGTCATCCCACCATTGTGGGAGTGAGAGCTCGAATAGCTTGTACCTCGATGTATTTGGTTTCGGACACCAACAATTATACTGTGAATGTCGGGAAGACAACCAGAAGCAACCCTGCATATTTCCGTAATGAGATGTAATCCACGAAAGATCGAGCCTCAGCGCATATACAGCTTCCCCACACTTCTTGTGGTAAGTGAGCAGGGAAAGAAGGTCTGTTGTAGTGAGCATTTCAATTTCTTGGAACCATGACGGGATGAGTGGCTGCGTCAATGTATATCTTGCAGCGAGTTGCGTCCCCTCCCGCAAACCTCCTCGACGCGCAATCACAAAGCAGCGCAGAGGGTCCGCCGCGAGGAGTTGAGGGTTCATGATCGCCTGGTATGCTTTCTTCTCAATGGCATCAAGAGAGTACTTCCGAGCCGCCTCCAAAACTTCAAGTGTGTCCAACACCTGCAAGTTGGGACTCTCTACCAATGTGCATGGGTAGCAGCAACGGAGGAGTACATCGAGTATCTTGCTGTCCTCTGTCACGGGAATGACAGGAAGACCATCCCTGAACTCCTGATCCTTCGCTTCGGGAGGTTGGGGGAGATTGAAGAGGGTTTCAAAGAACGAGGATGCAAGCGAAAGGAATAACTTGAAGATCCGGAAATCGACACCGTCGGACGAACGTAGAATGATGTCCGCCGCCGCATGATCAAACGGTGCTTTTGCATCGCCAGAATTGGTCATGGTCACAGGCGCCTATGGGCCATAATTGATGTTATGACGGGTGATGGCAACATAATAACCCACTAGGAACCGATGCTTGGTCTTGACACGCAGGGGCTAGGTGCTTGCGGTAGAGTGCTCTAGCATCCCGTAGGACGATAACACCTACTAAGTCGTCTCCTATTCCATGACGTCATCGATAAGCATACCATTAATATTCTGTGCGAAAAAATATTACGCTAACCCCTACTTCGCTCGGCCAACGTTGTACCGTGAGATCCGCATGCATATGAGGGGTTGGGAGATGAATGAAAATAAGCCTCTCGTGCACAGAGGGACCGCCTTCGCATTCTAACTAGGATGCAAGCCCCTCCACATCAAAACTTTCGACACCGTGGTCGGCATGGAATTACAACAACATCAACGTCAATGCGACCTAGAGAGAGAAATTAGAAACGATATTCCTCTATGCAATGGCAACGAAGCGCACCCTGGAAACAACTTCTTCCACTTTCCGAGTCATCACCTCGGAGAAGTCCCGCATGTGCTCTGAGATGTTGACAGAGCAGGTCGGGCAGCCTTGCTTTCTAACGCTTTGCACAGTTTTTGCTACAAAGCTCTCTACGGTTGCCCTGCATGGCTTGTCTCGCAGCGCCACGAAGGTTTCCATCATGAAGTCCTCCCACCATTTGGGTGGTTGCGATTTGAACAGCTTGTATGTAGGTGTAGTTGATGTTGCGCATCGACAACTCGAATTGTCATCACCTACGGAGGTTACATAGAGGCCTTTCACCCTAGGCCCCTTAGTTTCGCTAGGGGATTTCGACCTCCGAGGAAGCCATGGACAACCTTCGCTGCTTCCGTAATGAGATTGGATCCACAATACATCGCTCCTCAGCGCATACACAGCGTCACCACATTTTTGGTGATAGGTGAGCAACGCGAGCAGATCAGTCGCGCTGATCAGACTGATCTCTTGGAACCATGACGGGATGAGCGGTTGCGTTAACGTGTACTTGGCAGCAAGGATGGTTTCCTCGTGCGCGCGTCCTCGGCGCGCGATAGCAAAGCACCGCAAAGGCTCGGCCTCGAGGATTTTAGGGTTTGAGAGAGCTTGGTAAACTTTTCTTTCGATGGTGGTAAGAGAATATTTCCGAGCGGCCGCAAGGACATCTACGAGATCCTTCAGCACCTCGAGTTTGGGATCATCTGCCAGCGTGCATGGGTAGCAGAATCGGAGGAGGGTATCAAGTGTTTTGCTGTTCTCTTGCACGCGAATGACGGCGAGACCGTCCTTGATTCCCTGGACATTGCTCGCTTCGGTAGGCTGAGGGATTTCGAACAGTTTCTCGAAGGATAGAGATGCAAGAGAGAGGAAGAGTTTGAAGACGCGGAAATCGATGTTGTCTGACGAACGTAGGATGATATCAGCCTTTGCGTGATCGAAAGGCGCAGCAGCATAAGCAGAATCTCCGGACATTGTCGTAGCTGTGGAAAAATGAAATGTCATTACGGAAGTCGTTAAAAGGATAGGTTGGAGTTAATACTCACCGGGGTGTTTATCGGAAGAGGACGAAGGACGTGGAAAACGGGGCAGAAATTTATAACCTATCGGACGGGCTCAGCCAGCCTTCCACCGACTCTTCTACCAGAACACGAGTACACCACCTGGCATGGAGTATCCGGGAGGTTGGTCCGATGGCAGTAACCAGTCGAAATCCGGCCGTCATAGTCAAGAATTTGAACAAGCTGTACACGGAACGATGTGATCTCGGTCGAAGAGTAAATTTTACCGTCCACCTCGACGGTTGTTCTCTGTCCAGGAGTGCTGCTTTCCTGTTGAACGATTAGTGAAAAATGCTATGAATCCGAGGTGCCTCGGACCAGTCCAGTCCAGTCCCACGAGAAGGCTGTCTTCGATTCAATCGTCTCACAACGATGTGCCAGTTTATGTAAAGATGCGGAAGCAAGTGGTTTGTGGAAGCACTGAACGCGGTTTGCAAGAGTCATGGCTGGTGACACGGCCCGGGACCCCGGGTGGCACCGCGGCACTAATCCACGCGACGGATTCAGACGCGACTCACCTCAATCAATCCACAAACAATACGCGAAATGGACGACCTGCTCGTCGAGTGCCCTATTCACCTAGATGCAGTCTCCATAAATGATATCCTCGTCTTCAAATGCGGTAGCTCCATGAATTGGTTTCAGTTCTGCTACCGTGCGCGCTGACTCTGAGATGCATTTGCTTTTGTTCGATAGGGCACGGATTTTGTGAGCCATGCCTAGAGGAACATTTCGCTCATCATGGACATTCGGGTCATCCCTCGTGCCCTACGTGTCGCAAGCCCATCAGACGCAAAGAAGCGTTCCCCCTCTTTCTGGCCGCTGCTCAACCATCGACCGGGTCGCAGAGTACTAGTCAGCCGACAGCTGAGGCTGCTCACACGCGATTGAGTAGAGAACTCAAGGAAGCCAAGGCTGCCCATGCAAATTGCTCAGGTCGGTTTATTGAATTACAGCATGAAATAGATACCCTGAGACAAGACGGCGCCCACTACAACCACACGATGCAACATCTCCGTGATCGATATGAGCTGCTAGAAGCACGACTGGCGAGGGAGGCGGACAATTCTGCGCGTGCAAGGGAAGAGAGCAATCGAATGAAAGAAGAAGTGACGAAGCTCCAGGTTGAAGATCACAAGACTTCCAGGGCTCTGGAGCAGGCATTAAAGGAGATACAAGTACAAGTTGACCGAGCGAAACTATTCCAAGGTTATATCGAGCAATATAAACACAAGGTAACCACCCTTGATTTACCATCTCTTCTATTACTCACGACGTGTAGTGTAATCTTGAGAAGAAGAAAAGAAAGGCGATTGAAAATGCCAATCGCCAACTGCTACCCAGGAAGGAGGATGACTCGTTGATGGTGGTTGATACAAATGCCCCGGACATGCTGCATCAAGATGGACCTGACTTTGGGTGGTTAGATGAAGCCTGCGAAGTGAAGGGTGATCGACTCACTGTCCCAGGTGACGAGGATTTTGAGCTCGAGAGGGAGAGCGAAGCTGAAGCTCGGCTCGGTGATCCCAATATTAAAGGAAAACAGAGGGTGAGCCGGTGTAACTTTGAAGGGAAGTGTCGGGGATAGCATGCAATACTTACTGCGAATCCAGGAAGATCCGAAGGCACTAGGACCAACTCTTCGATATCCTTCTGACTGGAATCTTGAACTGGAAACCTCGGGTAGACCATCATCTGGAGTTACTCGGAACCGAAGTCACGGGAGTAGGCAGGAAGGTGCAAGCAAGATTGTTAAGGTGAAAATTCCAGCAAGGACTCGCAAGACGGTCGGAGGTCCATTGGCCATTGATAGCCAAGGCCATATCAAAGGCACCGTCGCCCTTGGCCCTAGGCAAAAGCTTAATTCGAAGAATTGAGATAGACGTGCTGGTCACAGTGGAGGTCATATAGGTACTCATTGAATAACGTCGGAATGTACATTAGTGCCCTGAAGTTATGCGGAGTGTACGATGGTTTATTTACTTTTCCTTACTGGGATCGATCAGACTTGGATCGTACGAGCACCCTTCGGTGACATGCTGTACTTGTAGGTCGACGTTGTCTCTATGCCAATGGAACTTACATCCCACACTACACCATCAGGTACATGGAAATACCTCCATAATATCGACAGATCCACTGATCTATGAAACAGGCTTTCTCTTGCCCTCTATCCACGCCGCACCTCCCTTCTTCACGTGAGTTTATACCGTCTTCATCGCAAAGCAACTGGAATGAACGTCACGTCAGAGAGCAGCCAACTCCTAGCACCCAAAGCCTCTTCGCTGATCACTGGATCCGACTGATCCTCTCGTACGCACGACACCGTCGACTCTTTACCCTTCGCGTCGAGGACGCCGAAGCGCCGGGAAGCGATTGGGACGAAATTCTACGTAATGAGCGAATAAATCGTAAGTCACTCGCACCCGCCAAGCTTCATTCTTTCAAACCCTATTGTCTGGTTAGGTCGTGTGCTCCCTTCTTATCTCTCCTCGTTACTCTCCGCGCTCGTGTCGAAGAATGCGGCAGTCTATGAGCCTGCAAAGCAAACGCGTTCGGTATTGTTGCTCTGGAGACAACCCGAAGAATGGGCAGAGGTGCTACACGCATGGGTGATTCTCGTTCTCCCTTGCTTTTCTTTCGATGCGCGCTGATCCATCTTGTGTAAAAGGCGACGGCATCGGGGCAGTTGAACACGATATTGACGTTTTATGAGATAACGGATCCGCCTATCCCATCTCCCCTCTCTGGGTTACCCATTCCGCTCCTGCGCAGAGCGATCAATGTTCTCACGCGCTCAGGACGGGCTCAGATCATTGGCGTAGCTGATGGGGAAGGCATCAGGCTGTTTGCAGGAACGAAATAACAGACTTTGTGTTTACCTTAACGTATTCCATGTGTATCCGATGTTTGGCCCAAGCGCTGATACTTGGGGTGAGCGGCAAATGCCGAGCGACTATACAGTATGCGTGATTAAAGTTTCAGCCACCTTCGCCTAGACGGACGACTAGCAAAGCCAGTCCTCCATACCTCAACAGCGACAAGATAACGCTGACACGACGACCGCCATGGCAAGTTTTATCTAGCCAGAGTTTCATGTTCGCGCACTAAACCTTTCCACCCAGGCCGAGCAAAAGACGACCCCAACCAACCCCATGAAAGAGCTCCGCATCGAAAAGCTTGTCATCAGTACGTTCACCTTGCCTATCTCATGACGAACTCGAACGCTCGCGCTGACACCGCACCGTACCCTCGAACAGACATTTGCGTCGGTGAATCAGGCGATCGCCTGACCCGTGCCTCCAAAGTCCTGGAACAACTCACCGGCCAAACGCCCGTGACCTCCAAAGCCCGGTACACCGTCCGCACCTTTGGCATCCGTCGAAACGAAAAAATTGCCGTCCACGTCACCATCCGCGGGCCCAAAGCCGAAGAAATCCTCGAACGTGGTCTCAAAGTCAAGGAATACGAACTCAGACGGAAAAACTTTTCAGACACAGGCAACTTTGGGTTCGGGATTCAGGAGCACATTGATCTCGGTGCGCGGTATGACCCTGGGATTGGTATCTTTGGTATGGACTTTTATGTGGTCATGGGGAGACCTGGGATGCGCGTTGCGAGGAGGAAGGAACGCAAGGCTCGAGTTGGGTTCCAACACCGTGTTACCAAGGACGACACGATGTCTTGGTTCAAGCAGAGGTTTGATGGTATCATCTTGGTGGGTTCAAGCGTCGTCGTTAATGGGTCCGAACTGACGTCGTGTTTTCTAGAAATAAATGTATACTTCATCCTTGCCTTTCCGCGGAGAGGAGCGCCGCTATGTATGCATTGCACTATGTAATAGGCTTATGTGCGACAGCATGCTTTCGACATCAAAATGCATCGTATCTTTTTTCCCTCTAAGGATAAGTCTAATGTGAACATTGGCTGCATAGTGGGTCTAAGATGGTAGGCATGATGGCTCTTTTTCATCGACGAGCATGGAGCCTCGTTTCAGTCAAGACCAGTTTGGCTGCCCCAATTGAGCTACGAACAACCTTCCGTTTCATGCAGCAATTGATTTCACGTCCGATCGTGGCCGAGACTACAATCACAAAGGACGACACACCCCGTCTCTAATAACGCATAAAAGAAGTGAGAGAGGGATAATTATTATTCCTACATGACCTCTTACAGATAGATAATTACTAGACGAGATAACACTCGCGATCTCAGTCGCCTCACGGCTCCACATACCATCTCCATCTCAACACCCTCATTTTCAGTGCGTCCCCATCGCCGTCGCGGTCTACAGCCATGTTTCTGTCATCCACGTGGTGTTCCGAGCTCTTGCAAATGGTAATCACGTCGTTGTCAAAGTTAAAGTCGTCATCAGCGAGGTCCGCTCGCACGACGCGCAGCGTCGGTTTCGGGCTCGCAGTGCGTGGGGAGAGTATAGATGGAGGTTTCGACGACGCGTCGGTCTCCTTGCTCTTAGCTCCAGAACCCTCAGACGTCGCAGAGTCTGGAGGATCAGTCGTAGCACCGCTCAGAGGTGGCTCATCAGTAGGCGTCTTACACTCCTCCTCGGGCTCGGGGAGGGGAGATGTCGGGGTATCTTGCGTTTTTGAGGCAGCGTCTGCCGGTGGTGTCGATGCCGTCAAGGAACAAGGTTGAGATGCGTTTGGAGAGGGTGGGCCGAACACGGAGAGCGTGTATTGCTCCTTGCCTTCGTGCACACTCCGCATGACGAGGAAAGTCTCCTTCGAGCTTTCGAGCACGACGCCCCTCCGTACTTCGTCAGCGGAATCCATTTCCACATCCCCGTCTGCCTGAGTTTCTCGGGCTGCAGAAATCTTCCGACGCTTGGCTGGCGGTGGGCTTACGATCGACCCTTGGTGATGGTGAGGAAATAGCGCGCTCTGCACCACTTGCGCGTCGTATTTGAACCTGCATATATGCGCCCAAGATGGGTCACTGAGTGGGAAGCGAGTTAGGAATAAACATACCCAATCCCAGTTTTACTCTTCCCCCGATCGGGAACGCCAAAGGAAATTGTCATCGCCTGCATCTTCTTCGCTTCCTCGGCGATTGCGGTCATCTCGCTCGACCCTGCCTTCTTCATCTCCGAAAAATCAACGTTAAGCCTTCGCCTCTTTCGGGTGTTTGTCACGTCAAAGAGTGGGGGAGACGGCGGTGGGGCAAGACCAAGGACATCCGCGCGACGTTGCGCATACTCTGCCAACCGCTGTGCACGGTTACGAATCCCGAGACCAGGAGCGACGTGTGCGTTTTGCTAGAGCGACAGGTGAGCCAGGGGATACGTCACTGGTGAGTGACAAGAAAACGAACCTCGGCGACATCGACACTGATGACCTCGAATGCACTCCCGTCATGGCCCCATCCCCACCCACAACTGACACACCCTCTTCCATCATCTTCGGCTTCTTCGAAACTCGTCATTCGGCTAGCACTATCGCCCCTCCCAGCGCTCTCTTCGCCATAAAAGGACTCACCCCATCCACCAATGAAACGGCTCGCCCAAACGCCGCCCGCATAACCAGGCGGCTGAGGGTCGTTATTCGAGGAAGACGTAGAAGGAACCGAGAATGCGGGTGGAGGCGGCGGAAGAGGCGTATTGGTGCGCGTGCGAGGAACACTGCCAGTTCCGTTCACGTGGCCGTTGGCGCTAAGGCCGTTTATGCTAACACGGCTCTCGCATTGTCCACTCTTGACAGCGCCAGAGGCCGAAGCCAGAGTAGGCACGAGTGCGAGGACGACGCGTATAGTTCGACCTTCCTTCTTTGCTCGAGCGATACCGCTCCATGTCAACAGACCAGCGTGCACTGCGCATTGGATGACATCTGAGTCGTCTGTGTAGACACGGCGTCGCGAGAACGAATATATCGAGGGAGTGCATGGGAATGGCGGAGGGGGAGGTAAACCACCTCCCCAAAGGCGGAACTTTTGAGGTCTTGCAGGTGGTAGAAAAGAAGGTGGAACAAGAACCGTAAGACGGAGTTCTGTGGGTGTCTGAGTTGCCGGGGTAGGCTGCGGCGTGGATGTGGGAGCCAAGGAACCTGAGCTAGAGCCCGCCTCCGTCTCTTTGGCGTCGACTGGCTTGTCCTCTTCAACGATAGGCGTAGGAATCCATTCCGGGAAATAGTAAGGAAAGGGCGTCCGTGGCCAAACATATGTCCCGAGACTGACAAACGGCTTCTTCTCTCTTTCCTTCCTGGCTTTCGCGAGTTCCTCGGCACTGGGCATCCGCTCAAGCATCTCCAGTCGCTCACGTTCGACCAGCTCCAACCTCTCACGCTCGATGAGCTCAAAGCTTTCGCGTTCCAACCTTGCGAGACGCTCGCGCTCCATGACATCGAGTCCTCCGAGCCTGTCGCGCTCGAAGAGGTCGCTGAGTTCCCGTTGAATCATCTCGAAGCGTTCCCGAGCCTCGAGTCGTTCACGTTCGGCTTCCGTATGCTCTCCCTCGCGGTTTGTGGTGTTCATCGGCTCCCGCTCCCTGTCCATCACACTGCTCCGCTCGCGTTCCGTGAGTTCCAGTAGTTCCCTTTCGCGTTTTTCAATCAACTCTCGGTCGGCTCCAGGACCAACGGGAGGACGTTCGTCACGTTCAAACATCGGCACATCGACGACCTTTCGATCCTTGTCGCTTTCCCTGTCCCTGGAAGGGCCGGCTCCGCTCGCGCTAGCGGCCTGGAGTCCCCTTTCCCGATCCCTCTCCATCGCTTCAAGACGTTCACGTTCTCTCTGCTCGAACACTTCCACCCGTTCACGTTCCATCAGTTCAATGTGGTGAGGTCGCATGGGTATGCGTTCACGATCACTGTGTTCCATAATGGCCCTTTCACGTTCCAAAGCAACACGTTCGGGAGGTAGAGCGCGTTCCCGGTCATGCACGACGCGATCCCTGTCGTTGATGCCCATACGTTCCCGCTCTAGGTAACTTCTCTCCCTGTCCACCATTCGTTCTCTCTCGTGCCTGTCCCGTTCGAGGAGGGCGCGGTTCCTTTCTGAGAGGGACATGCGATCGCGATCGAACATCATCACCCTGTCCCGTTCGGCGCGCTCCCTGTCAGCAAGAGCGATACGTTCGTTGTCACGTTCTGGTATGGGTATACCCATACGTTCGCGGTCGGGGATAGGCATCCTTTCGCGGTATTGTCGACGGTCCATTTCGCGCTCGCGCTCTCTGTCTCGTTCCCAGGCCAGTTGGCGCTCGCGGTCGTTCATAAGTTGATCATGAGGGGGTGGAGGGGGGTGGTGCGGTCCGGGGGCACCTGGTCCAGTCGTATTCGCGCTAACATGGGGTGGTACGCCCGGGCCACCCATGTTCACCCCATGAGGTGATGGCATACGGGAATGTGTGCGACGTTCGCGGTCTCTTTCCCTCTCGCGATCGTGACCCCGAGGCGGCATTCCTGATCCAATTTCCCCCTCGCGGCGTGACCCAGCGACGCGCTCTCGTTCGCGCTGGATATGCATCTCGCGCTCCCGCATGTCTCGTTCTCGTTGCAACATCGGCATTCCCTCCATCTCCCTCGACATTAGCTCTCGCTCGCGATCCATCATCCTCTCCCGGTCACGTGCGGAGAGCATTTCTCTCTCCCTTTGCATCTCGAGTTCCCTCTGAGATGACGGGACCACGTCGCGTTCGCGTTGGGGAAGAAGCATGCCTTGGTCCCTGGACGTCAGCCGCTGACGTTCCCGCTCTCTTAGATAAGCACGGTCGTGATCGGGGTGGTACCCATATTCGGGGTCGCGCGTCATGTCCATGTCTTTCTCCCGAACCAAGTCACGTGGAGGGCCACCCACGCCCATTGACATGTCCCGCTCTCGAACCATGTCTCGTTCGCGCTCACGACCGACAGCCATGTCGCGCTCGCGATCGCGCCCAGAGTCCCACTCTGGCGGATGGGCCTGGAATTGGCCCTGTCCGGGAAGTAGGGGTGGACCTTGTCTGTGTGGTTGCGAGTGGGGAGGTGGTGGATGTATGCGGTCCCGATCGTGTAGTGGGCGTTCGTGAGGAAGCGGGGGCATCCTGTCTCGCTCATTCGGAGGTGGCATGCGGTCATGTGGCGGAGGACCGACGCCCATGCGATGGTTTGAGCCAGGAGGTGACTGTTGTACTTGTGCAGGCGTTCGCAGGGGAGGAGGTGCCTGGGAAGGGGGTGCACGAGAGAGTGGAGACATTCTATGCATGTGGTGTGAAGAGCGGTCGCGCTCGTGAGGGGAAGGGATTGGTCTTTCGTGTGCGGGTGCCAAAGGGCGATCATGTGCAGAAGGGATCGAGCGATCGTGGGGAGACACGAGGGGCCGCTCATGGGGAGATGCAAGCGAACGTTCACGTGGAGATGGGAGGGCCCTTTCCCGCTCGCGTTCTCTGTCTAAAGGGCCACGTTCCCTGGCTGCATGACGGATGAAATCCATATCTTCCTGTTGACGTTCACGCTCACGTTGTTGTTCCCATTCCTTTTCTCTCTCTCTCCCGGGTTTGAAGCTGGCGCCAGGACCGGTGTTGGGGTGCGCAGATGCATGCGCTTGGGCTTGGGCCTGTGTCGCGGGTCTAGCCATTTGCTCATCTGCAGTGCGTTTATCGAGAATGAGGACGCCGGCTGCAGTTGTCAACAAGGGCTTTGAAGGGGGGGAATGTGCGGCTGTAGATGGGCGACCCGGGGTAGCATGTGTGACTAAAGAACCAAAGGGCGTGACGGGGAAGACGCACCGATGTTTGAAGGGGTCGAGCTACCACTCGCATGTGCGCGCTGCACTACAGGGCTGCGGTCTAAGAGGACGGATTAAGACATCAAAAAAAAAAGACGCGCAAACGCCGAAGACATGGGAACGTGCAAGGGAAGTGATCAGCGCCCTATCTCGAGGGGGCAGTGTGAGGAATCATACCTGAGCCGGGCATAGCCGGTTTGATTTGAGCAGGAGGTTGGTGGTGGTGGGACGTGCGGGTATGTGGCCCCAAATTGGATACTGCGAGAGGGGAGGACCCCTGACGCGGTGCAGGAGGACCCCAGGAGGTGTGTGGGTGCACGTGAGGTGGAGGCGCGGAGGGAGATGGATGCTGCAGGCTTGCCATTGCGGGTGTGGGATCGATGGGGGGCTGGATCTGTGACGGTGGACGGGGTGTGATACGATGCATCGGGGGAGGGTCCGGCCGGGAGAAGGGCGGGGGAGGGTAGTAAGGATGTGGGGGATACGGAGCCTGCGAGACGGGCGGGGGCTGGGAGGGATGTGTGTGCGTGTGTGCGTGCTGTGGCGGGTGTTGAGAGGGCGGGGAACCAGAGGCGGAGGGGAGAGATGGAGTGGCTGATTGGGTTGGCGGGGGAGACTCGTGTTGCAACGCGGGCGGCCGTCTCCGGTGCTGCGAGGGCGAGTCTTGAAGGAGATCAGAGACATTCATCGTTAGAGAGCGAAAAAAAAAAGAAAAAGAGAAAAGAAAAAGAGGCTGGCGAGGAGGCGAGCGTTCGAAGATGAGAGTAGAGAAGAGGAACTAAAAGTGTGAGTAAAAGGAAAGACTGCGAGCAAAATCAGGTTCATTTCAATTAGATTCACATCTCACGATCGAGATCTACACCCCACGTGGTCAGATCGAGATCAAAGGCACTGCTGATCACCCAATCAGGTCATCCTCCGCATTCATGAATTCCACTCACTACCCTCCGCCGACACGGGCGGGGCTTCCACGCGCTAGAACTACCTCGCGCAGCAATTTTTAGCCCACACGAACAAGCCTGGGCTCTTATCTTCAATGACGAAATCATTCTGCTTCTGTTGATGGTGTACCTTTTTGCAAACCACACCAAAAAACGAGCCGCGTCTCGTCCACGTTTCAGCGCTCCATTGGCACGTCTGAGATACTATCTCCTATCCTCTGGTCTGCACCTACCCACTTGTCGGCGCCGCAGCGCGCAATACACAAGTGCTGATAAGATTATCTCTTCTGTCGATAAGCTTCGCATCCAATTAGTACCTACTCATTCCATTTACTCTTATCTCCCATTAATGCCATCGGTGCACGCCAGGTCACCGCGCTGAATTCATTCCCAGCCTTGCGCAAAAACCCGATGGCACATGCAGCCATCTCTTTCATACGTCACCATCGCCCGATATGGATACGCTTCCCCACACCTGAATGCATCTCTGACACTTTTGCCGCTTCGTACGGGGTCTCGCCAAACATGTACGCCTGAGACCCCCCGAGTCTTGGTGCACACAACCCCAGTGCGGCGTTGAATCGGACGTTCGTGTCTCGCCGAGGACCGGATGATTCTCCTACTACATCCAATTTAAAAGACACCACACGATCTTTGACCACCAGGTTGCCCACCTTCTTCCTTTACCATCATTCACAATGACCGAAACCCCATTCACAATCTCCGTTTCCGACGGTAACCTCAATCTCCTCCGCAGCAAACTCGAACTTGCCACCCTCCCAGACGAGCTCGAAGACGCTGATTGGAAATACGGTGTGCCTCTGGCTGACATCAAGAGACTCGTCGAGCGGTGGAAGAACGGCTATGACTGGCGCAAGCATGAAAAGGACCTCAACGACGAGCTGCCCATGTTCACGAGAGATATCGACGTGGACGACTTTGGGACGCTCAACATTCACTACGTGCACAAAGAGAGCACCGTGGCGAATGCGATTCCCTTGCTCTATTGCCACGGTTGTATGTATGTTTTGTTGAACCACGTTTCAAGAGTCTTAACAGAGCGCCCAGGGCCCGGATCTTTCCACGAGACCAGAAAGTTGTTGCCTCTGTTGACCGCTTCGTCTCCCGACCACCCCAGCTTCCATGTGGTGGCGCTTAGTTTACCTGGGTATGGGTTTTCAGAGGCTCCTCGTAAGCAAGGCTTTGCGGTCAAACAGTACGCCGAAGTATGTTCTCATCTATCCGTCATACGTTCAAACACTCATTTCTACACATAGGTTGCACATAAGTTGATGCTGTCATTGGGGTACAGCGAATATGGCAAGTTCACGTCATCGACACTCTTCTGACGATAGACTGATCGTATTTTGTAGTCACACAGGGCGGAGATTGGGGACACGTCGTATGTTCACATGGTCACCTCGTCCGTTGCAGAGTCACTCAACTGTTTCAGGTCACGCGCCACATGGCTGCCGAATATGGTGGCAAATATGACAAGGCCTGGCACACAAATATGCCACTGTGAGCTCTATGCATCGTTTATTAGCAATGACACCCATGGAATATCTCAGTTCCCAGCCCCCGTCTCCCTGGCAGGAACCACTATCGTTCCTCGCATTCTTAGTGACGCCTTGGACTGCGAAAGAGAAAGAGGGTCTGGCACGCACTCAATGGTTCCGGAGCCAAGGCAGCGGTTACATGGCACAACAAAGAACCCAACCTCAGACCCTTGGTTATTTGTTGGCAGACAGTCCCGTCGGATTGCTCGCTTGGATCTACGAAAAACTGCGAAACTGGACCGACAATTATCCCTGGGAAGATGATGAAAGTGAGCCATAGAGTACAGCGCACGCCCACCCACATTGATCTATGGCAGTTCTGACCTGGATATCCGTTTATTGGTTCTCGCGCGCTGGCCCAGCTGCCTCCCTAAGGATTTACTTTGAGATTTTCAAAGGTCAATCGACTGGCTGGATACCACCCCAACATCCGAAAATTCCGATGGGTGTCTCGCTCTTTCCCAAAGAACTCATGGTCGTGCCAAAGGCGTAAGTCCTCCTCCCCCTTCTTTGATCCAATCAAGCACCTGATTCATATACACATGCGTGTTCCTTGCAGTTGGGTTCGCCGAGGCAATCGGATCGTAGCCGAATTCGAGCACGACAGCGGAGGACACTTTGCGGCACATGAAAAACCGAGCGAACTCGCAAACGATCTACGCAAGATGTTTGGAAAGGGAGGCGGTGCCTATAGAGTTGTACCTGGAAAGGATGGATACCCCTGAATCATAAATGGTCCCGAGCTTCAAGTTGCTCCTTGACATCAATATCAATAATTGGACGTCGAAGATGTCTGTTTGTCGTGTTGTATCAACTTGTATCCATCATGGATACTAGATCTGTTTCAGGTGTCTACATATGAATTAAACCCAAGGTCGTGCTTATGTTTATTGGTTGAAGACTGTCAGGTTATCGTGAACCGAGTCTGGGGCTGTGGGTGTACATACTTTCAACTCGTCCGCAGCGACACACGAGTCGGTAATCTACTTTCTCTTCGATCTCGTATACGTCATTCCAGAGGAAGATGCATGCGTATGATGGGCATAAGTACTGTCGCATGAGTGTCCATGTCTGAATCCGAACAGGTGTTTCGATCAAGCGTCGTTTCCCGATCAGATAAAATCACCGGCCCTCGCGGAACAATTCTTACGTCGCACGACTACTAGTGTAGTAATAGAGTTACACGATGACCAGAGTGAGTCACCTCAGTCTCGATCCACGTCAGCATGACCGAGACACCGTTCACGATCGCCATTCCAGACGACAAACTCGACCTCCTCCGCCGAAAACTCGAACTCACCACCTTTCCAGACGAGCTCGAGAACGCTGAGTGGAAATACGGTGTTCCCCTTGCTGATATCAAGCGACTCACGGAACGATGGAAGAACGGATACGACTGGCGCAAGCACGAGAAGGAACTCAACGACGAGTTGCCCATGTTTACGCGGGACATTGACATGGACGGGTTCGGGACGCTCAACGTGCACTACGTGCACGCGAGGAGCAGCGTGACAAATGCGATTCCGTTGTTGTATTGCCATGGGTGTGAGTTACGTCTGGTTCGTTGGGCCTCGGTTTTCACGGAGGATCTGTGTGTCTAGGGCCTGGACTGTTTTGCGAGGCTCGAAAGTTGCTCCCGCTGTTGACTCAAGCGTCCCCGGACCACCCTAGTTTCCACGTCGTGGCGTTGAGTCTACCGGGGTACGGTTTTTCGGAAGCGCCCCAGAAGCAGGGCTTTGTGGGCAAACAGTACGCAGAGGTATGTTTTTCTTACATGGATGCGGCATTTCGATCTCTCATACCTCCCATCCTCGTAGGTTGCACACAAGTTGATGTTGGCTTTGGGATACGACGAGTATGGTAAGGTTACACCGTTAGCCGACTCAGCGTTCCGCCAACAAGGAGACTGATCACGACCTTGTAGTCACACAGGGCGGTGATTGGGGATTTCTCGTACGTTTACACGATGAGGTCTGCAATGATCACTCACTCCCCCCAGGTGACGGCTACTATGGCCTTGGAATACGGCGGAAGACACCACAAGGCCTGGCACACGAACTTTGCGCGGTAAGTACTAGAGAAGTCCTTCCGTCTGTACGTCCCCATACGGTTTCTTTTAGTGCCCTACCCCCTTCTCCCTTTAAGGAACCGCTCTCGTTCATCACCTACCTGTGTACGCCTTTCACTGCGAAAGAGAAAGAAGGACTCGCACGTACGCAATGGTTCCGGAGTCGCGGTCAGGGTTACTTCGCTCAACAAAGCACCCAGCCCCAAACGCTCGGTTATTCGCTCGCGGACAGTCCCGTCGGCTTGCTTGCCTGGATCTACGAGAAACTGCACAACTGGACGGACGGCTATCCATGGGAGGACGATGAAGGTATGTCACTTGGAGATCGAGATCGTCGTCCTTCGTGCTGATGCAATGATAGTCCTGACGTGGATGTCCATCTACTGGTTCTCGCGTGCTGGTCCTGCTGCGTCCTTGAGGATCTATTTCGAAGTCATGGGGGGTACATCACAGCCAAAGTTTCAGTGGCCCCGAGCACCCACTATTCCGATGGGCGTCTCGTTCTTCCCGAAGGAACTTACGATCATGCCGAGGGCGTAAGTCTTTACCACCTTTGTTTTGATTCTCTCAACACATGCTGACTTGCTTGTTCTTTGGTAGTTGGGTCCGACGATGCTGGCCCATCGGAGCAGAGTTTGATCATGATAGTGGAGGACACTTTCCGGCCTATGAGAAGCCAAGCGAACTTGCGGACGATTTGCGCAAGATGTTTGGCAAGGGAGGATGTGCCTATGGTGTCGTTTCAGGAAAGAATGGATATCCTTGATCGGCGTCGAGTATTGGATCGTTCGTGGCGTTGTCAGACAGTGGGCTACGACCTTGGTGCACTCTAGGTGCCAGTGTATCTAAAGTACGAGTAACGGTATGGTAGTACAACATTGACTAGCGATGGTAAACGAGAACAGACTAGGAGTGAGCAGTGGAGGAGTCGACTCGGGTATGTATACAGGGACGAATATTAGCGCTCACGTTCCGAGGTACAACACTTTCTGTCAGTTTTCCTGACAGATCTGACAGCCCTTCATATGACTCGTTTGAAATGTTCAAAGAAGTGAACTCAAAAGGCTTGACTCAAACTGCATTTCGGAGCTCCGCGTGTTCACATCGAATCTGACCGAACCGTGACGACAGTCTTACTATAACTTGCATTCGATGCAGCCATGCTCTAAACTCTTTCTGTTTGCAGTGCTGAAGCCCGTATCTGCCATCATCCGTGTCACCCGTCGCTGGAATTCAAATCGTTTATCCGTGCGGTCCATGTTCCGTTGATGAGGCCTGAGGCCTGAGGAGTCTCTGTGAAGATGGGCCAGCGGCCTGAATCGGGCCGTAAAATCTTCATATTGTTCTATCTCACGACTCCTCAACTTCAACAGCTTGTAGTATCTCCCTCACATATCTCGTCCTTTCTGTGTCGATGCCAAGTCCCACTAGATTTCTTGCTCGTGCTCTGTGTTTCCCTTCTTTGGTCGGATCCCTGGCTGAAGACAATTTAGATGATTCTGCCCCGCAGTTTAGCTCCCGGGTACAGATACCACATCCTACTCGGGAGCATGATGCATCAGATGGGCTGCATTTGGGCGAGACGGTTGGGAACAAAATAGAACGTGTTTCAATTACTCGTAAGTTCTGTACCACGAACTTGTGCAATTGCTGACATCTGGGACAGGCGTTCGTGCAACGGATGTTGCCATCAGATTAAGGCGTATCCCTGTTGGGTTCTACGTTGCGGTCACGACTGAAAGGGGGACCAGGCGAACATTGAACAAGCCTGCGTCGGTATGCAAGGACGTGATGGAATGGGACGACGAAGTTGTATCGTTAGTCGTCATTCTGTTCGTGCCGCTTGCCGTTTTCCCAATGAAGTCCAAGGCCCTCGGATCGGTCATCAAGGATATCTCTCGCAGTATTTGCATCGTTCGAGCTGGAACCAACATTGCAAGTTCGAAACAACTGTTGGCGAGTTGCTTGACCGCCACGGACAATCTGAACGTGAGTAACACCATTCCATTTTCTTCCAGACACCTAAACACACTATCGCATAGATATCGAATTTTTTGAACCAACCGATTGGGAGGTTAATTCTTCACGCTCTTCTTTTGAAATAAAGATCGAACGCCGGGTTTATGGTCGGAATGAATATGCAGGTGCTTCAAGTGTGAGCGGATTATGTTAACTCAACATTGGACATCTATTTACCTTGTGTCATTAGCCGCCAGAGTCAGAGGAGATGCGCCGCCTAGTGGAGTTGACGGATGGGGGACATCATGCACTCATTCGTTACCGTGAACATCGGGAGCAACGAGATCTCGCAGAATCTCTCAGATATTTCGAACATGCTCGAGACGTATGTCCATTGAACCACCCCAGTCGCGACACTATCCTGTTCAACCCAACGAACACCAAGTTGATCTACTGCCAAGTACACAACGTGTCCACCGATCTTGACATACCGATCAATCTGTATTAGGATGTGATTCGTCTCCGCCCTCGTGGGCACCCGGATCATCCATTTACACTACTCAGCCTCGGCATTGCTTTTGGAGCCCGTTTTCAGAGGCAACGTGACGAAGCTGACGGTACAGAGAGTAGATCACTCCTCTCTCAAGTGCTGAATGTTGCCCCGGTGGATAGTTATACATACCACGCAGCAGTCCTTGCCCTTGGCAGTGCTGCAAAGCCCGAGCAGATCCAGCCGAAGAAGATTTCGCAAACCTTTGAGAGTGACCTTGACGACGACAGCGATGACAGCGACGACGACGACGGGGAGGTTCAAAGATTGGACGCTGCCTTACAATGGATGTTCCATCCGGATGCTTGGGAGCATGTGTTGTTCGATCACCTTGGCATTCTCTCCTGCATTCAATTCTACTGCCTAGATGACCTCGGCGATCCCGGGAGGGCAATCTCAATGCTGGAGGTCGTACTACAATTCACCTCTAATGACCATCCTGACAAGCCTTCGTGGCTGGACGATCTCGGCGGGTTATTGTCGACTCGCTACGAGCGCTTCGGAGATGTCGTCGATTTGGAGAGATCAATTTCTTTGTACCAGGATGCGGTACAGTTCACACGCGATGGCCATCCAGACAAACCTTTATGGCTAAACAACCTTGGCCACTCATTCCGGGCTCGCTATCAGCGCTTCGGAGACGCCGTTGACCTGGAGAGGTCAATTTCTTCCTACGAGGATGCGCTGCAATTTACACCAGACGGTGATCCAAATAAGCCTACACAGTTGAATAACCTCGGTAGCTCGTTTCTGACTCGCTACGAGCGCTTCGGAGACGTCGTCGACCTGGAGAGATCGATATCGGTGAGAGAGAATGCAGTTCAATTCACTCCTGATGGACATCCAGACAAGCCTTTGCGGCTAAACAACCTCGGCAGCTCGTTGTCCACCCGTTACGAACACTTTGGAGATGTCACCGACCTGGAGAAATCGATTTCTTTGTTCAAGGATGTACTACATTTGACTCCTGATGAGCATCCAGACAGGCTCTTACGGTTAAAAAACCTTGGCGACTCACTGTCCACTCGCTATCAACGCTTCGGAGATATCACTGACCTGGAGAGATCGATATCTTTGTTCCAGGATGCAGTGCAATTGACTCCTGATGGGCATCCGAACAAGCCTTCACGGCAAAATAACCTCAGCCGCTTGTTGTCCGCTCGGTATGAGCGCTTCGGAGATGTCACCGACCTGCGGAGATCAAGTTCACTGGCAGGGGATGCAGTGCAATTGATCCCTGACAGGCGTCCCAAAAAGCCTTTACAGCTAAATAACCTCGGTGACTTGTTTTCCACTCATTATAAACGCTTCGGAGACGTCACTGACCTGGAGAAATCGACTTCCTTGTTCGAAGATGCAGTGCAAGTTGGCAACTCACTCCTAATGGGCATCCGGACAGGCCTTTGTGGGTAAACAACCTCAGCCAATCGTTGTCCGCTCGCTACCAGCGTTTCGGAGACGTCACTGACCTGAAGAGATCGATTTCGTTGTTGGAGGATACAGTGCAAATCACTCCTGACGGGCATCCGAGCAATACTTTGTAGCTCAATAACCTCAGCCAATCGTTATTGACTCGCCATAAGCGCTTCGGAGACGTCATCGACCTGGAGAGATCAATTTCGCTGGGGGAAGATGCAGTGCAACTCACTCCCGATGGGCATCCAGAGAAGCCTTCACGGATGATCAACCTGGCTCTCACTTTTGGATCGCTTCCAACTCTCTGGTGACCTCCCAAGTTCCGACCTTTCCAGGGCCATCTTATATTCCTCTCGCGCAGCTCGCTCCCCTGCAGGTTTATCCGTACATCGTTTGAATGCATCCCAAACTTGGATTCGGTGTGTTCGCCTTCTCGGACATGACTCCCAGTCTCTCTTGGATGCCTACACGGTTGCTGTTAACCTGCTTCCACAATTAGCATGGATAGAGTTATCTCTTCACGATCGTTACCATCAACTTCTCCGAGCTGCAGACGGAGTGTGCTATGCCGCTGCCGCTGCTCTTGAACACCATAAGCCTGCACTTGCTGTTGAATGGCTTGAACAAGGTCGCTCCATGGTTTGGGGTCAGTTCTCACAGCTGCGTACTCCTGTCGACGATCTCCGTGCTGTATATCCCGAACTCGCTGCTCAGTTTGAGCGGGTGTCGCGTCAGCTTGAGAACGCTAGTGTCCGCGAAAAGGAGGCTGTAGTAAATGCCTCTGAGTTCGCTGTCCCCTCAAATATGAAGAACGGAGTGTTGGAGAGGGAGGCCCAACAACACCATGCAGTTGCTCTCTCGCGAGAGAGGTTTCTTGCAGAAATACGCGCCTTACCTGGCTTGGAGCGGTTCCTACTTCCGAAGACGATCAAACAACTCTCTTCTTTGGCGCACTCCGGCCCCGTCGTTTTTCTCAATGCTAGCAAATATAGATGCGATGCATTGATTATCATGGAAAGCCCCGAAGAAGTCATCCACGTCCCACTTACGAACACCAATTACGATGAAGTCGCAGGCATGCAGCTGCGGCTGAACGATCTACTCAGACTCAAGGGTCGTGACATGTTACGTGATGACTCGGATAGAGGTGCCGGAGTTAAAGGCATGACTCCTGATGATGTGTTCAAATCCATTTTACCGTACCTGTGGGAGAAGGTTGTCAGCCCGATTCTTGAGGTCCTCCCTCTCTCGGTATGTGAACCCAGATCCAGTGACAATTTTTATGTTGACTGACGGACGAGCACAGAAATTAGGTCCTAAACTTCCTCGCATATTCTGGTGTCCAACCGGGCCATTTCCTTTTCTTCCCATCCATGCAGCAGGTCTTTATAGTACAACCAATCCGGGTCCTAAACTCTCAGACTTTGCCATCTCTTCTTACATCCCTACGATGAGTGCACTTGAGCTGCCACTTCAGGAAGACTTGGAAGCGACTTCTTCACGCAACATTCGCTTGCTTGTTGTCCCCCAGCCGAGCACGGACGGGCAGGCTCACCTCTCTGGAGTCCAAGGGGAGATTGAAATGATCAGAAAGTCGGCGTCTTCGTCCCCTTTCAGGATGCAGATGGGACCGTGGAAGATGTCTTGTCGAAGATGACGGACACAGACTGGGTCCATTTTGCATGTCACGGTACGCAAGACCGCACGAATCCATATGATAGTGGTTTCCTACTCGCCCACGGGAAACACCTGAAACTCCCCGATGTCGCGCGATTATCACGCCCTCACGGGGGTCTCGCGTTCCTCTCGGCATGCCACACTGCCACGGGAGATGAGCAACTCTCGGAAGAAGCTATCCATATTGCTGCGGGAATGCTTCTTGCGGGATACAGAGGTGTGATCGCAACGATGTGGTC